>CM032455.1:181871117-182077928 GCA_019049505.1 Pachyrhynchus sulphureomaculatus
ATAGTATAAATGAAATCAGATGCTCCATCGAAGATATACCAAATACGAAAATGAAATACCTGAGATTGACACTAAATTCAAATTTTGTGCAGTAAATCTACAAGAACTGAAAACTATTTTTAAGAATAATAAGAAAAAACCAGACTATACAAAACTATCAAGTAACGTAATTCTAGATAATTGGGGCCTAACAGGAAATATTATGCTGAATATTATAAATAAGTCATTAGAGACAGGGTTGTTTCCAAAAACTGGAAGGAAATCAATGATATTTCCTATCCAAAAAGTAAAACATACATTAAAATGTGAAGAATACAGACCAATTAACACTTTAAAAATATATGTGAAAAAGTTATTGAAAAAATAGTAAAAAATCAATTGGAAGAATACATGGAACAACACAGACTACTATCAAAGTTTTCAATCAAGATTTAGAAAGAAATATTTCATGTGAAACGGCAATCAATTATGTTATAAACAGATGGAAATGTAAAAAGATAAAAAAATAAAATATTAGCAATTTTCCTTGACTTCAAAAGAGCATTTGAAACTATAGAGAGGGATATTCTATTGCAAAAACTTACTAGATACGGTATTCAAGACACAGAGCTAAAATGGTTTCACTCCTATCTGACCAAAGCGTAAACAATTCACAAATATCAATAACGAAATATCAAATGCAATAGAAAACGATTTTGGAGTACCACAGGGCTCAATTTTGGGAGCTCTTCGCTTTGTAATATATATAAATGACATAGAAAATGTATTAAAAAAAATGTGAAATTGTATATATGCAGATGATATTTTAATTTTCACAGACAGTAAGCAGCAATAGAGGACATATGTCATGAAAATTTAAAAAATGATATGGATAACATTAACAAATGGTTAAAAATGAATAAGTTAAAATTAAATGAAAAACAATACAAAATTAATGGAAATTGATATGAACACTGACAGAGCATTCAAAATAAATAATGTAATAAAAAAAAAAGTTAAGTAATATAAAATATCTGGGTTTCCTCATAGACAGGGGATTTGAACTTTAAAGAACATGTCGAATATATATGTAAAAAAATAGGGAAAAAAATCGGGTTTTTCAAACGTTTAAGAAGTAAAGTAACAATATTAACTGCAATAAATATATACAACACCATGATAAAACCTCATTTTGAATATGGATCAACTGTGTTATTCACATGCCGTTCAGACCAACAACAGGCAAGGCTACAAAAAACTCCAGAACAAGGCTATGCGCTCTATTTTGAAATGTAATCGTTTCACATCAATAAAATATATGCTAGATGCACTAAAATGGCTAAATGTAAAGCAAAGACTGCAGCTAAATACAATATGTTTTATATCCAGAAAATGAAAATGGGAAATGCACCGGAATACTTGATTGAACAAATAAGATATGTTGGGGATGTTCAACCGTACAGCTGTTCAGGGAAACGCATTAGATTTTCGACCGCAACGTGCAGATACCAGTGCAATGCAAACATCTCTATTTTCAAAAGGCCTGACTTTATACATGCCCATGATGCCGAACAACATAAAAAGTGAAAACAAATATAAATATGTTTAGAAAAGGAACAATAAATTTTGTAAAAAATATTATATTTTTAATCAGAGTATGAAATTGTTTGTCTAAATTTATTTTAAATGTAAATTGAAAAGTATTGTGAATACTACTACTAAATAAATAAAAAAAATATATATAATTATTTATAGACAAACCTAGTCGAATAACTGGAGAGCGCTGATGAGCGGCTCCTGCTTCGTGAAGGATCTCAATAATAGATATATGGTAGCTTCTCGTAGCCTGATCAAAAATAACTCTCCTCGTTCTTTAGAGCTGTTAAATGCTTTAACAAAACTTCTTTTCTCGCCAGTTTCTGTTCTCGACTATTTAGGGATCCATCCCTAAATCTTCGTGAACAGTTCTTGAAAACTAAAATTAGGGATACAGCAGCAAGTCCTCAAAAAAGACTGGACGGTGTCCTAGGGTCCTGACTCAACCAGTCTTCCTGATTTGGGGATATCCTAAAACGGAACCTGGGCCACATTGAAATTATTTAGGTCAAAAGTTTACTTGAAAAAACTTCTTGCTGTACACCTAGGACATTTATACATGGATAAAGGTCTCCCTTTTTAGACAGAAATTTTATCACTGAGTGAGAGTTATTTTCAATCATTTTTTTGGAATAAATAATAACGGCAAAAACCCCTTCAAAAAAAAGTCTCCTTCAAAATTTCTTCAAATTACATAGAAGAGCAAGCAAGCAATTTTTTGTATGACGTCAGTTTTATGGCTTAATAAATAACTTAAAAACACATTCGTATTGTTAAAAAAATGTATTACTACTACTACTAGTTATTTTATGTTAAACATTTATCAGGCTTGTTTTAAAAATTCTTTTTGATGCAAGTGATATCAGTATTATTTAGGAAAACATGTTTTGTTCTAATTCGGATATTTGATATTTTTAGAAAACAAATTATATATGTCTAATATAAGAATGGAACTTTAGTGGATTCAGTAGTTAAAGGAAATAAATATACAAGGTGTCCTTTGTTATATCTGTTTTTTTTCATCGATTACTATTAATTGATAATAGAAAAGCTAGGTAAAGTACTTTCCTTGCAAACATTCAGTACTAAAATAAGTAGCAAATTTGACTTTTTGAAGTAAAGGGAGAATAATGTCCATCTAAATATATATAAAATGCAACGTTTCTCTCTGTCTGTCTGTCTGTCCGTTAGTGGCGCTTATCACTGGAGAACCACTTATCCGATTTACGTACTTTTTTTTAAAACATACATATGTTCTCTGTCAGGTTATAGGCTATATTTTATTACGATAGGTAGCATAAAGAATGAGTACTGACGTAAAATAATGAATGATGTCGGAAAAAAGTTCGCCGCTACCGCGCTGCTGCCTTGCAATACAACCGCCTAAACCATTAAATATGGAACAATACGAGTATTATGTAGCAGAGAATATCTATAATCTATAATCTATAATATATATAAAATGCAATGTCTCTCTGTCTGTCTGTCTGTCCGTTAGTGCACTTTTCACTCGAAAACCACTTATCCGATTTATGTGTCTTTTTTTTTAAAATTCGTACATATATTCTTTGGCCAGGTTACATAATAATAATAATAATCTATATCTATAATATATATAAAATGCAACGACTCTCTGTCTGTATGTCTGTCCATTAGTGCGCTTATCCCTCGAGATCCGCTTATCCGATTTACGTGATTTTTTAAATTCATACATATGTTCTCTGATCAGGTTATAGATATATATTTTATTACATCTATAATATATATAAAAATGTAAACGTATATCTGTCTGTTTGTCGGTTTGTGCGCTTATCACTGGAGAACCACTTATCCGATTTACGTGCTTTTTTTTTAAACATGCTAAACCATTAAACATGGAACAATATCATGTAGTAAAGAATATCTATAATATATATATAAAATGCAACGCCTCTCTGTCTGTCTGTCTGTCTGTTAGTGCGCTTATCACTGGAGATCCATTTATTCGATTTTACGTGCTTTTTTGTTAAACATACATATATTCTCTGGCCAGGTTATATGATATATTTTATTACGTTAGGTGACATAAGGAATAAGCAGTGACGATAATAGTGAATCAAGTCGGAGAAAAGTTTGCCACTAGCGCGTTCTCTTGCAATACACTGCCTAAAGCATTAAATATGGAACAATATCATGTAGCAACGAATATAATATATATAAAAATGCAACGTCTCTCTGTCTGTGTGTCTGTCCGTTAGTGCGCTTATCACTTGAGAACCCCTTATCCGATTTACGTGTTTTTTTTTTTTTTTAATTCATACATTTGTTCTCTGGCCAGGTTATCTATAATCTTCTATCTAGAATATATATAAAATGCAACGTCTTTCTGTCTGTCTGTCTGTCCGTTAGTGCGCTTATCACTTGAGAACCACTTACGTGTTTTTATAAATTTAAAACATATGTTCTATATAATTCGATATAAGCCTAGATAATGGGAGATAAGGAGAAATAATGGGAGATAAGTCGCGATAAGGCTCGATAATGGGAGATAAGGTGAGATAATGGGAGATAAATATAAATAATGGGAGATAAGGAGAAATAATGGGAGATAAGCAAAGATAAGTCTAGATAATGGGCGTTATGGTGAGATAATGGGAGATGAGGAGAAATAATGGGAGATAAGGAGAAATATTGAGAGATAAGTCGAGATAAACCTAGATAATGGGAGATAAGGTAAGAAAATGGGAGATAAGGAGAAATAATGGGAGATGGGCAGAGTTAAGCCTAGATAATCGAAATTATGTAGAGATAATGGGAGATAAGGAGAAATATTGAGAGATAAGGGGAAATAATGGAAGATATTTTATTACGTTGGGTAAATTAAGAAATAAGCAGTGACGATAGTGGTGAATCAAGTCCACGCGAGCGGAGCCACGGGCCCGGCTAGTAATATATAACTAGCTAAAATTTATAAAATATTCAAACCATACGAAAAGTGTACAATCATCATATGAAAAGTGTACAATGATTTGCCAGTTAACATTGAAAATAACTAAAAAAATAATGTAATTTTTAGACCCCTGGACCTAAAGAACCCTGAAAACCACCCTTTTAACTCCCTTCTCCACCACTTGTACACTTAATAATTATTTATAGTAAATAAACAATTATGCTTAAAATGATTTTATTATTGCCATTAAAACCTTGGAAAAAATTTCTTAATATTATTTAAACTTTATCATATTTGACCACTCTACTTCTTTCATGCCCTTCCCCCGTTAAAAATAAGTGTAGTGTAAAAACAAAATTAATTTTCAAATTCCTCTACTTCAAAAAACCCTGCCAGAGATTTATAAGACCAAATATATATATATATATATATATATATATATATATATATATATATATATATATATATATATATATATAAGAAGCTTATGTTAGAGTGTTGAAAGGGGGTCAGAGAGGGGTGTATCCTGTCTCCACTACTCTTCAATACATATGGTTTATGGATTATTCGCAAGGCGACGAAAGAGTGGAATGTAGTAGTAGGCAGTAGGAGGCAAAAAGTTCTAGACCTTAAGATATGCTGATGGTGGCCACAAAAATGGCTAGCTCCGAGGAAGAAATGGTTGCACTGCTGCAGCGAAAATGTTAGCGCAAATGTCGGCCTTTCACTAAATCGAAAGAAATGTTATTTTCTCATAGTAGATTGAATTAAAATTTTGCCTCCCCTCAAAAAAATCACCGATATACCATTAAGTACAAACAAATATAGAGAATATTTATTTATAATTAAATATATAAGGGGTTGAAAGGATGGGCTAAAATGGTTATTTTGTATATATTGCATTATACGTTCTTTTCAGGGTTCATCGAGTCGAGGAATGTGAAAAGTATGTTATTTTTTTCATTATATTTCATTTTAGCAGATATAGTATATAGATGTCCGTAGAAATTCCAATTGTAAATATCTCTAATTGAATTAAGTTAATCTTAAGTGTAAAAAATAACCGGTCAAGTGCAAGTTGAACTTGCACAATTAGTGTTCCGTACGTTGATTGTTTTTAAAATAAAAATTTTTGTTAGGGTGGTATAAAATGATCAGTGACTTCACAAAACACGCCCCAAATGAGTTTTCAAGAAAGTTTGTTTCCAATCTTTACTGAAATCTGATGACTTTGAAATTTTTGTTTTTTTTTTATACCATATAAACTATTAAAGGTAATGCACTCGTGATAATTTTCGTTCAATCTACACCCCGTGGAGAATATTCCAGAATTTTTTCAAAATTTTTTGATAAGTACTTTTCGAGATAAGGCCCGGGACAGCGATTTTTCGCGAATTTTTAAAAATTATACAAAGAAAAGTGCGCGCAAGTATAATATTATATATATATTTTTTACTCGTATTTTCACAAGCTTTCATTTGACACCATACTCGATGACCTAGTAACAAAACTTTTTTTTTCACTTCCGACTTCATCCCCCAAAACTAACCCTTAAGTCAAAATTTAATTCTCAAAAACTACATGGCTCTGATGAGGCCATCAATTCCTATATTACTACCAAATTTCACCTTTCTATGTCAAATAGTTTCGGAGAAAATCGGGTGTGACAGACAGACAGACAGACAGACAGGCAGGCAGACAGACAGACAGACAGACAGACAGACAGACAGACAGACAGACAGACAGACAGACACCGAAGTGATCTTATAAGTGTTCCGTACGGAACACTAAAAATAACCGGTCAAGTGCAAGTTGAACTTGCGCAATTAGTGTTCCGTACGTTGATTGTTTTTAAAATAAAAATTTTGTTACAGATGTATAAAATGATCAGTGACTTCACAAAAACACACCCCAAATGAGTTTTCAACAAAGTTTGTTTCCAATCTTTACTGAAATCTGATGACCTTGAAATTTAAGTTTTTTTTAAATACCAGAAAAAATTATTAAAGGTAATGCACTCGTGATAATTTTCGTTCAATCTACACCCCGTGGAGAATATTTCGGAATTTTTTCAAAATTTTTTGATGAGTACTTTTCGAGATAAGGCGCGGGACAGCGATTTTTTCGCGATTTTTTAAAAAATAATACAAAGAAAAGTGCGCGCAAGTATTACATTATATATACATTTTTTTCTCGTGTTTTTTCACAAGCTTTCATTTGACAGCACACTCGATGACCTAGTAAAAAAAAATTTTTTTCACTTCCGATTTCACCCCCCAAAACTAACCCATTAAGTCAAAATTTAACTCTTAGAACTACATGGCTCTGATGAAGCCATCAATTCCTATATTATTATCAAATTTCAACTTTCTATGTCAAATAGTTTCGGAGAAAATCGAGTGTGACAGACAGACAGACAGACAGACACCGAAGTGATCGTATAAGTGTTCCGTACGGAATACTAAAAAGTCCAATTCAGTATTTATTTTAGAACTACGGGTTTGCGAGTAAATCATTTTATCGATTTTGTTTACTTTTAAGTTTATTCTAATTCCTAAAACTGAAATATATTTTGTATCATCCTGTGCAATTCATAACACAATCATTAAAAAAAACAATTACATAAAATTTGTAATTAATAGTTTCGTTGCCCCTCTTTCATAGCAATCCTCCTACTATTTCCTAAGATGTGCTCCAGATTTTTCCGGTCTTTAGGTTCCCATCATTAAAAAAGGTATTCGTAAAAAATTTGATTTGGCAAAAATATCTCGGGATAAGAAAGCTGGAAAATAAAGAGAGGAGAGAAAGAGAAAGAAATTCTGGGAAAGAAGTTGATGTGGAATTTAATAACAAGTCAGGTGCGTGTTGTGTCTATGCGAATATACTTCTTCAGTAGTAAATTTGATCCTATTTTTCTTTTATTTATCATCTCCCCACCTGAATAGGGATTATCCGTTTTGGATAGATATCAGCGAGGATGTCATAATATCCGTTAACATTGTCCAAATTCCGATATATACATTTGTATTTTACGTTACCTTGTACACAACGCAGCAGTGCTGGCACGGGCGTTATTACATTTCTGCAACAACTACTAGCTATGTACCAATCTATAAAGAGCCCTTCTTAAAAAAAATTGCATGAAAATGCCAGTGTTTTCATATGATTTACTAGAAAATCAGATTTTCGTGATATATCAAATTAGATAATAATAATAATAGAAACTTTATAAAATACAATACACCCGCGTGATCCATGATTCTAGTCTATGTCTGCAGTCACCAAGTGTTTACCCTGGGTAAAATGTACTGTAATAATGTGCTACATATGGTAATGATATATTTCACTGTTATAATCTACAACATTTGCTTCTTATACCGGAGGAATTTAATCGTAGAGTTTTCCATTGTTTCAATTTAATCATGTTATAAGTTAAATCGGAAATGTTTCGTCAGTGCATAAAAACTGCCATATTTATTATTAACGACGTCAACAAGTAGACCTGCCATTTTCTTGTATTTTTCCCATATGAGGCAAGGGAGTGAAAGTGGTGTTAATTTTTTCAATCATTATGAGAATTTTTCTTGGTTTTTGGTTGCTATAATAAACAAATCTTAAACGTAACTATTTGTAGTTATACATTTAATAGGTTAAATGGGTGGGGGACGGTGTTAGAAGGGTGGTTTCAAATATAGGGTGTTTTTTATAGAGGTATAGAACTTTGAAATGGAATAAAACAAAGATGAATTTTTTAAATTGACATGAAATTTACTTTATTAGAAAGATAATCTTCTGGCATTATAATTTAAATGTGACTTCTGGCATATGACCGCCACGGCTGGCTCGGACGTAGTCTAATCTGGAGGTCCAATTTTCGATGACTTTTTCCAACATTTGTGGCCGTATATCGGCAACAACGCGGCGAATGTTGTCCTCTAAGTGGTCAATCGTTTCGGGCTTATCGGCGTAGACTAGCGACTTCACATATCTCCACAGAAAATAGTCTAGCGGCGTTAAATCGCACGATCTTGGAGGCCAATTCACGGGTCCGAAACGTGAAACTATGCGGTTACCAAACGTTTCCTTCAATAAATCAATTGTGGCACGAGCTGTGTGACATGTTGCGCCGTCTTGTTGAAACCACAGCTCCTGCACATCATGGTTGTTCAATTGATGAACGGAAAAGTCAGTAATCATGGCTCTATAGCGGTTACCATTGACTGTAACGTTCTGACTAGCATCGTTTTTAAAGAAGTACGGACCAATGATTCCACCAGCCCATAAAGCACACCAAACAGTCAGTTTTTTTGGATGTAACGGTGTCTCAACATACACTTGAGGATTATCATCACTCCAAATACGGCAGTTTTGTTTATTAACGTATCCATTCAAACAAAAGTGAGCTTCATCGCTAAACAAAATTCGCTTATGAAAATCGGGATCAACGGCAATCTTGTTTTGGCCCCATTCGCCGAATCTACGCCTTGCTAGGTGATCGTGTGGCTTCAATTGTTGCACGAGTTGGATTTTGTAAGCAGGCAAACCAAGATCTTTCCGCAAAATCTTCCATAAAGTGGATGGACACATATCCAATTCCTGTGCACGATGGCGGATAGACTGATTCGGGTCTTCCTCTACGCTACGCTCTACAGCGGCAATGACTTCTTCTGTACGCACTGTACGACGTCTCTGTGGATGCGTATTATCATTTAAAGTAAACGTGGTGCGAAAACGTTCCATAGTTAATCGAATTAATTGCTCTGATGGGCGATTATGTTGACCGTAAAATGGACGTAGTGCGCGATACGTATTTCGAACAGAACCATGGTTTTCAAAATAAATTTGCACAATTTGGAAGCGTTGTTCAGGCGTCAGTCTATTCATGTTGAAATGCCAAACCAAACTAAACATAAATCACTTGACAGCTGACAAAATGGCCGCCAGTTAAAAAAGTGTTGCCAACTTAAAGTTTTATACCTCTATAAAAAACACCCTTTATATCGTCTTACACTTCTTTTCAGGGTCCTTAGAGTCGGGAGTTCTGAAAATTGTGTTTAAGTGGGAAGGGGAGAAGATTAGAAGGGTTTCTTCGTACATTCGTGTTTTGAAGTTAAGGAATCTGAAAATTGTGTTATTTTTTTCATTATTTTCATCTAATGTAATGTATTGTCTTGTAGGTCTATATCGGGATGCTTGGACGCGACGAATGTGATAATAGTGTTCTTTTTTCAATATTTCGTATTGGTCAAACATCCTAGGTAATAATATAGGGAAGAGGGTTAATGGCAGAGGCGTTCGCTTTTAAGTTTCTTGAAGTTAAGGAACCTGAAAAGCAGCTTTTGAGAACTAAGTTCGGAATGCTTTTGCTTTGCTTTTGAGAAGCTCTGTTTGCTATGCATGCTGGAGTGTTTCGAGATTTCTACGTCGCCGGGTTCCGGAACGATGAGTACTAACATGTGCAAATCTGTAGATTAGATTTCTAGTTATTTCTAGCAGGTCGTTAATGTAAAGGAGAAAGAGAGTTAGGAGTTGGAGTCCGCCGGCGTTAATAGTGAATGTATTAGGGAAAACTGTCGACTGCCACTCGTAAAGAACTCTTTTTGAAGAAACCCGAGAACGATAAACAAAACTATACTATAAGAGCGTAACTTAGCCAACAATCTGTCATGCCAAATACGGTTGAATGCCTTAGATATATCAGGTGCACCCCGCTCAAGATTCTCCATTGATTAATGTTTTCTTATAAAGTACTTATTAGCTCCATTATCGACTTGAAACTTTGGATTAAGTTACCTTTAGTGTTCCGTACGGAACAATCATTGAATTATTTTGGTGTCCGTCTTTCACACCCGATTTTCTCCGAAACTATTGGACATAAAAGTTTGGCACAAATATAGGAATTGATGGCCTCATCAGAGTCGTGTAGTTGTGAAAAGGTTGATTTAAGAGGTTAATTTTGTGGGGTGAAATCGAAAATGAAAAAAAAAGTGGGTATCAAAGGAAAGGTTAGAAAAAACCCCTTCTTTGTATTATTTTTAAGAAATGGGCAATTATCTCTGTCCTCCCACTCTATTTTGAAAAGTAATGAATAAAAAACTTTGAAAAAATTCTGGAATAGTCTAAATAAAGTGAATATTGAGCAAAAATTATCACGACTGCATTACGGTTGATAATTTTTGTGCTTTAAAAAAAAAACTATGTGGCATGAGAGAATGGTAAAGGTTTGGAAAGTTGGGAATTAGACCGGGACTAAGAGCTGTGAAATATCAATACGTGTTCGGTGCAATCAGTAATATCATCATGACTGGCGACTAACGGATAGGTATTGAGACAAAATAATTTTATTTAGTTTGTTTATAATTAAACAAATATTTAGGTAGTAAGTATTTCTTTAAACTTTTACTACTGATTCTAGATTGAGCTAGATTCATTTATTGGCTATTAGGTAGCTAATTAGTGTTCCGTACGGAACACTTATAAGATCACTTCGGTGTCTGTCTGTCCGTCTGTCAAACCCGATTTTCTCCGAAACTACCTTGTTAAAAGTTGAAGTTGAAATTTGGTAATAATATAGGAATTGATGGCCTCATCAAAGCCATGTAGTTTTGAAAGTTAAATTTTGACTTAAGGGGTTAGTTTTGCGGGGTGAAATCGGAAGTGAAAAAAAAAAAATTACTAGGTAATCGAGTGTGGTGTCAAATGAAAGCTTGTGAAAACACGAGTAAAATATATATATATATATATATATATATATATATATATATATATATATATATATATATATATATATATATATATATATATATATATATATAATGTAATACTTGCGCGCACTTTTCTTTATATTATTTTTAAAAAATCGCGAAAAATCGCTGTCCACCCGCCTTATCTCGAAAAGTACTTATCAAAAAATTTTGAAAAAATTCTGAAATATTCTCCACGGGGTGTAGATTGAACGAAAATGATCACGAGTGCATTACCTGTAATAATTTATCTGGTATATAAAAAAAAAAAAAACAGAAATTTCAAGGTCATCAATTTTCAGTAAAGATTGGAAATAAACTTTGTTGAAAACTCATTTGGGGTGTATTTTCTGAAGTCACTGATCATTTTATACCTATGTAACAAAATTTTTTATTTGAAAAGCAACGTACGGAACACTAATTGCGCAAGTTCAACTTGCACTTGACCGGTTATTTTAAGTAAAATTCCATCGAAGTCTTAAAAAAATGGTCGCCATCAACTTTTTAGAGGACGATTGAATCTTCGCCCTCTTGAGAGGTGGGGAGCACTTCTGAGCCCATTGTATCGACTCCTGTTTCGTGGGAGGATCTAAATGAAATATCCCACACTTATCGCCTGAAAAACTCGCGAGAAATAATAATATTAAGTTTCTTGCCACGCTGGTGTCTGCTGTGGTGAATGAAATTTAGGGATCTATCATGTAGAAATTTTTTTCATGCCTAAATATTCGTGCACAATCTTAAAAACTCTAGTTTCGGATGTTTTAACTCCTTTAACAAGCACTGGGAGTTACCATTCGTCGATGTGATTAGCAGTATTAGCTTCAACAGGCCTTCCTAACTCAGAACCATCCTCGGCCCCATCGTAGGCTGAAAAATTCTTGATCTGACTCATAGATGTCGCCCTTTTCAAAAAATCCATATGATTTTTAGGAAGTACCAACCTTCAAACGGTACGTGTCAAAATTTCGTGACATTTCGACGATTAGCTTACAAGTTACAGTGGTTTTAGTGACGCTAGTCTTGATATTTTCAAAACAATGGAAAAAAAAATCAAATTTCGTGTGTTGATTAAACACGAAAACGGCGGAAAAAAAAACACGAGTAAAAAATATATATATAATGTAATACTTGCGCGCACTTTTCTTTGTATTATTTTTAAAAAATCGCGAAAAAATCGCTGTCCACCCGCTTTATCTCGAAAAGTACTTATCAAAAAATTTTGAAAAAATTCTGGAATATTGTCCACGGGGTGTAGATTGAACGAAAATTATCACGAGTGCATTACCTGTAATAATTTATCTGGTATATAAAAAAAAAAACAGAAATTTCAAGGTCATCAATTTTCAGTAAAGATTGGAAATAAACTTTGTTGAAAACTCATTTGGGGTGTGTTTTGTGAAGTCACTAATCATTTTATACTTCCGTTACAACATTTTTTATTTTAAAAGCAATCGACGTACGGAACACTAATTGCACAAGTTCAACTTGCACTTGACCGGTAATTTTTATTTTGAAGGTAATCATGGTACGAAACACTAAAGTCAAATTTAGTACTTATTTTAGAAATATACGTGTACAAGGATATAGGTTAAGTTACTTTATTGATTTTTTCTTAAGTTTACAGGGAAAACTATAAAATATACACTTAGCCCAAAAGTCTTCATACACTACCTACTTTCTATACTATTTGTCTGTTATGTTTAACTAATTAATTGGAACTATGAAAACACATGTTTTAATTAATATTTCAAACTTGACCAAAGAGGATTAGTATTAAAAACAACTACGGAACATTTTATTTAAACGTTACAACATTGTTGTAAAAATGTAAATAAAATTAATGTCAAAAACAATTACCAATAATGTTTTAACGGAGTTTAACGGAAAATAACAACTTGGTTTAAACTAATATTTAGTGGGACTGCGGTTGGCCTTAATAATCTCCTGTAACCTTTTTATCATGCTTGCAACCAGCTTTCTAGTAACTTCTGCTGGCATGTTCTCCCATTCGTTCCATATCCTGCTTTCTAATGCTTCTCTATTTGAAGCATTATGTTTAGGAAACACGCCCTTTAGGTTCCTCCTATAAATGCTCGATGGGGTTAACATCTGGTGATTGCGGAGGTGTATGAAGCTGCTGGCGCACATTATGGATCCTCCATTCTCGCACCAAGTTTGCAAGATTTTTTGAATATTCTTTATTTTCCTTCTAACCATCTTGAAGAGCATAAAATTTCGCATATTTAAAAAAAAAGCTCACAAGAAAAATCCATAATAATAAGACTAAAATGCGAATTTTGACCAGTCCTCTTAATATTTTTTAATAAAATTTGGCACACTTTTTTGTTAATATAAATAATTTACGTGCTGTGCCATAAGTACGTTTCCATCAACTTAACCGTTTATATTTTTAAACCTTCTATATTTGACTTTTTTTTTGGTTATTCTGTAATCAGATCTTAATTCCTTCTATACACTATATCTATTAAAATTCGTATTAATGGAAAAACGAGAATACTGAAGAAGCCTAAAAATTAGGTGAAACGTTTTCAATAAACTTTTAACTAGAACGTGATGTAATTTCTCTATCCTTAAAACAAAAGAACCATAAAGCCCAAGAAATTGAAAATATATATATATATGAATAATATTTGTATATTATCTCAACAAAAAGCATTGTCCTGTTGGAAAATGTATCTTTTTCGAAATTTTTGGACACTTTCTCTTAAATTGTCTCTCAAAATGTTCAGATAAACATGCTGATCCATGGTACCATTAATAAAATGTAAATTTCCAACCCCTCCAGCGGACATGCATCCCCAAAGCAGAACACTGCCGCCCCCTTGTCTCACTAAATGTTTCTAATATCGAATGCTGTATTCTTCAAACTTTATTTCTGCCATCAGACCGAAAAAGGTTAATTTTAGTTTCACCACTAAAGATTACGGATTCCCAAAATTCAGGAGATTTAGTTTCCGAAATTAACGGCTTCTTTCTGGCTGGACACCCCTTATAGCTTGCCCTGTGTAAACAATTCCTCACTGTTTGTGAACAAACGTTTTTCGAAAATAGTTCCCGTACTTCTTCGTTTAATTTTGGTGTATTTTTCTTGGGATCTATAATTATTTGTCTAATAATATTGTCCTCTTCACGTGGAGTCAGTTTCTTAGGACGATCGAAAGCGCGGTCGAATTTTATAGGAACCAGTTGATTTATACTGGTTTATAATGTACTGAACAGTAGCATGCGACTTTTTAACAATTTTTCCTATATTTCTGTACGATTTTCCATCTTTCCACAAATCAATTAAGATCTTTCGAATTTCAAATGGAATTTTACAATTTCTCTCGCTCATTTTTAATATACTACTTTGAAAACCCCCTGCAAAATTACTAGCAACAAGTGACAGATTATAAAGTATGGCCGAAAATTATTCATTTGTTTTCAGTTTAGCGAGCAATAGATAGCTTGATAAAATGCAGCTGATTATAACGTGTTTTTTCAATGCAGTTCTCGAGTGTATGGAGACTTTTTTTACACTAATTTTGTTTACTTTTATAACAATGATGTAACTTCTAAATAAAATGTTCCGTAGATGTTTTTAGTACAAAGCCCCGCTGGTTAAGTTCCAAATATTAATTTAAACATGTTTTCTCATAGACTGTATATTTATTTTGTATTCTTTATCGGACAGTTTCTAGTAATGGAGCAAAATATGAAGAAACACCCGGTACATTTAAAAAAAAATCGTACAAGTGACGTACACATTTCAAAAGTAGAAGAAAAACTTCTAATTCCGCAAAAGTAATATTACTTTCAAAACATATCGAGTGAAATAAACTTTTTTTCGCTCTCATAACTCTCCCCCTAGATACGCTCCACATTTCTCTGCCTCCGAGCTTCGATCATTAAAAAAGTTCATTATAAAAAATTTGATTGGACAGACGCGACTCGATGGAGGGGGAAGAAGAGAAAAAACCGGGAGACGCGAGAATGAGGGGAATTAGGAGAAATAGAAGAACACGGAAAATAGAGCTCGGGCAAAAAAATTCCGGACGCACGGTTACGCATCCTAGAATGAAAGGAAAAGGAACAGGCGCGTTAAAGTTACGGGCCGATTCTCGTAAAAAGGGGTAAAGTGGGTCGTACATGGATGTTATGAAACATGATTGGAAGTTAGTTAATGGAAGGTTTTTGCTGACCGTTAGTGTTTTTTTTAGGGAAACAGCACACGCCCTGCAGGAAAATTTTTAAAGAACTACAAGACAAACGCGTGTGCCGAAATAGCGATTGCATATTGGTCTGCCATCACTGCAGGTTATACTCAATCGAAAACAAAGTTTTAATCAGTTTATTTCAAAGGGATGGTGTTTTCCAAATATTATTGAAGAGGGTGGCATGAGGAGTGACAAGCTGATGTGTACTTCTTTCAAAGGAATCAACAACCTTTCTTTATGGACAAAAGAATTAAGATTTCTGGTGGGTCAGGCAAATAGCTTCCTTTTGGACAAAATCTAATAAAAGATGAGTGTATTTGGAAACATAGCCCCAAACATGGAAGCTGTATTCGATACATGGCCGAATGTAAGCGTTCTATAGAAATTTCTAGTTCCAAATAATATTCCAAACTCCTGAGAAATTTTTTTAGTTATGTCCGCGATATGATTATGACGAAACAAATAAGCTCCCAGCAATTTAAGTAACGATGCTAGTGGAGTATTATCTCACCAATTATCTCGAGTTCTAAAATGTTTACTATATAAAAAAAACTACTTCCTGCGCTTTTCTAGCATTAAATTTCACTTGATTATTGGCATTTCAAAACAGAATTTTTTCCAGATCTTTGTTAAGTTGTAAAACTTCCTGCTATCTTCAGATCTCTAAAGAAACTCGGAAAACTCAAACTTTTTAGATATACCAGGGAACCTACAAATTGAGTTCGAGAATAAAAGATTTCGTTTCATCATTATGAATTGGAAAATAATACTACTCAATATATATCACCACCACAACAAACACTTTATTTTTACACTCGACGCGCGTTTCGCTAACCATGTTAGCTTCATCAGGAGCGATGATTGACTCTAGTAGTAGTAGTAGTCAATCATCGCTCCTGATGAAGGTAACATGGTTAGCGAAACGCGCGTCGAGTGTAAAAATAAAGTGTTTGGTGTAGTGATGATATATATTGAGTAGTATCATTGTGCCAAAGATTCCACATTTCCAACTTAGTGGAAAATAATGTTTTAACTTTGTATATTTCGAAACACGTTGAAAAAACACAATTCTCACTATTATAAAGAAAACTAACTCTTGTTATTTCAACTTGTCATAGTTATATTATAGAATAATGTACTAAAAAAGATGGATTATCTTTATATAATTCACAGTTTTTATATTAGATTTTCTGAAGGAAAAAAATATTGTATATTTTAATTTAGGAAGAGATTAGTTATATAGATGATGATATTCAATTTTAAAACATTAAAGTTTCCTTTCTTTTTGATAATATACATATATATATATATATATATATATATATATATATATATATATATATATATATATATATATATAATACATTAAAATTCCGGGTTTCAATCTGTTCGTTTAATAATGAATTTGCACGACGTTTCGCCAAAATCGCATTTGGTATTTTGAAGTGCTCTTGTTGCTGCTGCTACTCGATACTGTGATCTTGCTGCTGCTGCGGCTCGAAGCTGACTAAACTAAAGTTAGATTCGAGCTGCAGCAGCAGTAAGATCACAGTATCGAGTAGTAGCAGCAGCAAATGAGATTTTGGCGAAACGTCGTGCAAATTCATTGTTAGATAAACGGATTGAAACCCGGAAGTTTATTGTATTACATTACATATATTATGAACTTCAATGGTTGGCTAAATCTTTAAATGCTTTTGTTGTATCATTTCTCGATGTTACGCTAGTACTGCAATAAGTACTGGTACTGCAAATTTTGTTTTCTTGTTTGTCCATCTTAGTTCAGCTAGCGGCGAAACGTGTCACGAGATGGATTTACAAATAAGAGAACAGTGGGTCACTGCTGAAATATGGACTTTGTTCCTTTTTAGTAGTTGATTCTGATTTTTATGTACGAAGGATGGAACCCCGAGGATGGCGCTGCCTGGCAGTAATTGTTGCTAGCTTAGCTGGACAATACTCTATCGGTTTGTGCATTTAAGAGCCCCCGACGGAGAGCAGGTATGCTTTTAAACTTTAGGCTTTCATCACTCAGAGATACAATTTGTTGTATCTTACCGTACACTTTTCTAAAGTTTATTACTTAAATGATGGATATTATCAGGTATATGTCCATTCCTCTTGTCTGACCTAAACAACCAAACGAGGACAAAAAGAAAATCTAGTCGCTCTACCAAGCGTATCCCTTTAAAGGGCAGACTATTGCTATTTTAAGTCAAGATTTATACAGGGAATAAAGGGTTACCCAAGTTTTTTTGAAGTTGGGGCATTATTTTTCCCTTGTTCTAGTATTTAAAAATTATAAAAAATTATTTAAAAATAAAAATTATCGACTTATTGAATCCTGTTAGGTTCTTGGGCACACGATATCATTCTAGTGACTACACCCTCACAGTACTATAGTAGTTTGTCCTGTCTTGATACTTTCCTCCTTTCACAATTCTATATCTCCACAAAAAGTGGTGTAACAAAAACCAATCAAAGTAGTGTGTGACATATAAGAGTATACATAAACATTAGAGTGAACCTCCGGTAGCGAATTTTGTACTTGTCTAGCTACATTTTCGAAAAAGAAAAGAAAATGACGATACAGTAATTCAACTTAATTAAAGATTGAGTTACAACAAAACAAACAAGTACTTTTTACAATATTATCAGAATTAGACATTCTCGTTGGCTCTCCTCATGACCCTTCGTTTTTAATCTATAGCCAATATCAATCAAGACCACACGCCTTCATTATCTTTAAATGCACTTTTACTTTTCATGACATTGACGTTTCCTTCTAATTTAAGACCATCATTAGGCTTTAACTGACATGTTGTTAGCCAGGTGATGTTTCCAACCCTTTAAGAAACTCCTGTTTTATTAAAGGTAAACGAATATATAAAATATAGATGACAATATGTAATTACTTTCACAATGTCTTGAAAAGTTAATTTCAAATATATAGCCCGCGTTTTTTAACTGTTTTAATCAGTTTATATATATATATATATATATATATATATATATATATATATATATATATATATATATATATATATACATATATAAATTTGTTTTTCGATAGAATCGCCCGTAATTTTTATACGGTCAGGGCAAGCATTCGTTTATTTGTTGTCAAATAGGACCAGCAACCCCCCAATTCTTAGAGAGCCGCGACAACAACTACCTTGAAACAGCAGCAGGAGCGAAACAGAATAGCAGAAACATACCACAAGTCGCAGGAGTAACATCATATGGCAGGATTTAGCAGTGCAACGCTTAAGAAACGTCATCCCGTCTGTCTAGTCAACTCTGATCCCATTAATTGTATAAACAACGTCTCGTATCGGGTCTAGGTTTTAAAATCTGCATTTGGCATATTAAAAAACGTGTCCATTTGGTAACGAAAAGTTTTAATTTATCGTTTCCTGCCGATATGTCATAAAGAAGGCTTAGTGAATGCAAATTTTGTCAGGTAGGAGGCCCATGTAAAATAGTTCAGTAGATTTTTTGTCGGTGAATTTTTGTAGATTCGATTTATTTACAGTTTTTTGTTAATAATAATAATAATAATAAATTAGTACTTTAGAATTATGGACTATTAAAATATGGAAAATAAATAAATTTACTGGTCAATATCGGCAAGTTATTAGACTATTTCTTTATAAGATGATTAAATATAAAAATGTTGACTATTTCCAAATAGAATTGACTAATATAAAAAATTAAAAGTTTTTAGTTTATAAAATTTACACTCAAAAGTTGCCAAACTTGCCTTCAAGTAAATGAGTTTATCCAAGAATAGAAAATATTACCTTATAAAAATCTAAAACTTCTAGTCATTTAAAATAATTCCATATTTTCCAAAATATGTCCATTCTTGTTTCGAAATTTTTCTCCTCCAAAATCACTGTTTCTCCTTTTTCAATTTTTTTCTTGTCCTTTACTTGTTCACGCACCAACCAAACGCAAGTTTTCTAAGCAAAAGGCACTGACTGTACAAGAAAACCCGCCAAAAATTTTAAAATTCAAATTTCAAATTATGCCCGACCGGTAAAAAAGGGTTTGAAGTTTTGAAACTGATGTAACTAGTTGTATTTGAGAATGTATGCGTTAGCTACTGTTTACTTAGTCACTTCGGTAGATTTTTTTTTTGTTAATTGTATTGAAATGAAAAAGATTTAAAATAGACTGATGTTGTACGATAACGATTCAAAAACAAACTATTCGCAAAAATATAAAAATATCCATGAAGTTCGCGCGACGATTGTTAAACTGTGAATATTAAAATTTGGACCGCGCAAAAAATGACGAGGGCCACGCTTATTCTTTATTGGGACATCGTCATGAGACATCTGCTGTAATAAGCCGGCACTAAAAAATAGTGCGTGCAGCAGCAAAAGGGGGGGAGGCCACCCCGCCTATTCGCGAATGAAAATGCGCAGAATATAACGAGTACAGACCCGCAATTAAAAATATCAAAATAAAAAATCGAACCGTGCTACTACATGGCCCGCGCAAACGATTTTTTAAAAGTAAAAGCGATCCTGCCACCACATTTTTGCAGGAATAGACCGGGAGTGTGCTTTTAGGCTCCCATTTCCTGCTGGATAGCAGTCGCACACTTTCTCTCGCACCCCCGAGTTTTTATGCCAACCTGCTAGCTTTGCTAGTTTCTTCTTTGATTATGAAAATATGAAACGGACAGTGGCGGCGCACATTATTTTACTGGAACCTATTTTCTAATTAATTTTAATGTATTCTTGATAAATGTTAAGATAATTATGTGTAGTATAGTAATTATCCTATTAGCGGTATAATCCATTTATGCATGACATCAGCCAGTTGCGATTGGAAAATTTTCAACAAAAGCCAGTCTACCAGCGCGATTACAAATAAACTTGACCAAGGGTAATTTTCGCGCGTAAGAAGCTGTAAATCTCTTAAAGTAAAGTTGATAAATGACATTGAGATTATTGCCAATTTTTAGTGTTCCGTACGGAACACTTATAAGATCACTTCGGTGTCTGTCTGTCTGTCTGTCTGTCTGTCACACCCGATTTTCTCCGAAACTATTTGACATAGAAAGGTGAAATTTGGTAATAATATAGGAATTGATGGCCTCATCAGAGCCATGTAGTTTTGAGAATTAAATTTTGACTTAAGGGGTTGGGGGGGTGAAGTCGGAAGTGAAAAAAAAAAATTTTTACTAGGTCATCGAGTGTGGTGTCAAATGAAAGCTTGTGAAACCACGAGTAAAAAATATAAATATAATATTATACTTGCGCGCATTTTTCTTTGTATTGTTTTTAAAAATTCGCGAAAAATCGCTGTCCCGGGCCTTATCTCGAAAAGTACTATTCAAAAAATTTCGAAAAAATTCTGGAATATTCTCCACGGGGTGTAGATTGAACGAAAATTATCACGAGTGCATTACCTTTAATAATTTATATGGTACATAAAAAAAAACAAAAATTTCAAGGTCATCAGATTTCAGTAAAGATTGGAAACAAACTTTGTTGAAAACTCATTTGGGGTGTGTTTTGTGAAGTCACTGATCATTTTATACCACCGTAACATAAATTTTGACTTAAGGGGTTCGTTTTGAGGGGTGAAATCGGAAGTGAAAAAAAAAATTTATTACTAGGTCATCGAGTGTGGTGTCAAATGAAAGCTTGTGAAAACACGAGTAAAATATATATATATATATATATATATATATATATATATATATATATATATATATATATATATATATATATAATGTAATACTTGCGCACACTTTTCTTCGTATTACTTTTAAAAAATAGCGAAAAATCGCTGTCCCCTACCTTATCTCGAAAAGTACTGATCAAAAAATTTTGAAAGAATTCTGGAATATTCTCCACGGGGTATAGATTGAACGAAAATTATCACGAGTGCATTACCTTTAATAATTTATTTGGTATATAAAAAAAAAAAACAAAATTTTAAGGTCACCAGTTTTTAGTAAAGATTGGAAACAAACTTTGTTAAAAACTCATTTGGGGTGTGTTTTGTGAAGTCACTGATCATTTTATACCATCCTAACAAAAATTTTTATTTTAAAAACAATCAACGTACGGAACACTAATTGTGCAAATTCAACTTGCACTTGACCGTTTTTATCATTTATCTGTAAGACGGCAAATATTTTCCACAAGCTTAGTGGTAGTGGTAGCACAGGTTATGTTTTTTGGGTCGCTGATTAGAAATTCGAAGTCCGTTTTGGTCCATCACATCTGGATTTTGCATTAGACAGCCCTAAATTGGTAAAAATGAGCTCAAATGAAATTTTAATCGTTTTAAAGGGAATTGTATTCAGGGATGATCAAATTCGCCATGTACCCGCCACTTTTGGGGTCTGCAGATATTACTTCAACGTCCCAAATAGGTTTTGACAGCGACCATATATTCTGCAACTGTCAAGTGTCAAAATGCCTTAATGCTAATGTAACCGTATTACTTGATGCTATTGGCGATTCTGATCAAGATGAGAGAATGCAAAATATCTTTTTTTAGTGTTTCGTACGGAACACTTATAAGATCACTTCGGTGTCTGTCCGTCTATCTGTCCGTCTGTCTGTCCGTATGTCTGTCCGTCCGTCTGTCCGTCTGTCACACCCGATTTTCTCCGAAACTATTTGCCATAGAAAGTTGAAATTTGGTAATAATATAGGAATTGATGGCCTCATCAGAGCCATGTAGTTTTGAAAGTTAAATTTTGACTTAAGGGGTTAGTTTTGGGGGGTGAAATCGGAAGTGAAAAAAAATTTTTTTTACTAGGTAATCGAGTGTGGTGTCAAATGAAAGCTTGTGAAAACACGAGTAAAATATATATATATATATATATATATATATATATATATATATATATATATATATATATATATATATAATGTAATACTTGCGCGCACTTTCCTTTATATTATTTTTAAAAAATCGCGAAAAATCGCTGTCCACCCGCCTTATCTCGAAAAGTACTTATCAAAAAATTTTGAAAAAATTCTGGAATATTCTCCACGGGGTGTAGATTGAACGAAAATTATCACGAGTGCATTACCAGTAATAATTTATCTGGTATATAAAAGAAACAGAAATTTCAAGGTCATCAAATTTCAGTAAAGATTGGAAATAAACTTTGTTGAAAACTCATTTGGGGTGTATTTTGTGAAGTCACTGATCATTTTATACTTCCGTTACAACATTTTTTATTTTAAAAGCAATCAACGTACGGAACACTAATTGCGCAAGTTCAACTTGCACTAGACCGGTTATTTTATTTTTGTTTGTATTATTGGCTCGGATCAATTAAGTCCATTAGTCATTCTATTCTGACTGGTCGCGACTGTCTGACTCGTAGTCATGCGGCTATTCCAGTCCATACATATACAATCAACTTATTAAGGACGAAACACAAACACCCAAGTAGACTGGCGGAATCGAACCGCCGACCATAGTAGGCTTCATTACCTACTTCTCTAATGGTCCCACCACCACTTTGGCAGCTGTCAAGTTTCCTTTGACAACTGTGAAGTTTACTTTGACAGCCGTCAATTGTCGAATGAAATTTTCAAAACAATGCGAATATTCTATTCCAATGAAAAGTCATGCTACTATGATGGTTGGTTTGGTTACAGTAAGGAGCCTGACATAATATGTTAATTTACAACATTCGGTAAAACTTCGTTACGCGGGCTTTTCAGAAAAAGGGTTTTTTTTGGAATAGGCTTGAGACGAAATTCTACTATGCTATTGACAACCACTGATCGAAACTGCTCGGGAGAATTGAGTTCGTTTATGCGCATGCGCCGAGATGATTATGCTACATTTATAGTCATAGTAAAATTCCAGCCAATGAGGAACTTTCCTGTGAATTTTCTTTGCGGAAAACAACAGGAAAAGAGCAAATCACAAGGGTTTTTATTTGGAATAGACATAAAAAGGCCTAATTTTGAAAGATGGATGAGAAAAAATCGAGCTGAAGCTGTTTTTTGCTAACCTGAACTAACTTTGGTCTCCAGTCACTAATATAGCACGTATATCATTTTTTCACATTATGGTGGGACATTTTTTTTTCATTATTGAATGTATTTTGTAATTGCTGATTATTTAATTCAGGTTAGTTTCAATTAGTTCAGGTTAACAAAAACGGTTACCTCCTGATTTTTTCTCTTTTTTTAAAATTAGGCCAGCCGAGACGTGGGTTTTAACTAAAAGAACAATGGAAAAGCTACAAGTTCACCAACGAGCAATGGAAAGGAGGTTGTTGACTATTACTTTGAAGGACAAGAAAACTAATAAATGGATTAGACAACAAACAAAGGTGGATGATATCACCAAACGGATAACATCTCTGAAATGGAGCTGGGCCGGACATGTAGCGAGAGCGACGTATAAGTGGAGTGGCAAGATCACTAGGTGGAGACCATGGGGTGAAAAGCGAAGCATAGGAAGACCCCAACAGAGATGGAGCGACGATCTGAAGAGAATCGGAGGGCTTAACTGGTATCAACAAGCACAACAAAGAAGGAAGAAGAAGAAGAAGAAGTGTTGCTTAATACAAGATTTGTCATAAACTGGATCTTGGATAGATTAATTTTTAGACCAACCTCTCCTAAAGCTTTCTAACGCATGTACAGCATAATTTGTGCTTCTCGTATTTTGGCTGTTATTAAGTCAATGTCGTCGGCGAAACAGAGTTGATTTAACTTTTCACCGACAATGTTAAGTTCCATTCTTTCCCAGTTTATTGATTGAAGAATACTTTCTAGTAAAACCTCGTATTTTCTCATTTTAGTACAAAGTATCTTTTAACCTTTAAAATATAGAGTTATAATATTTATACTGCAAGGTGCCATTAATCAATGAAAAAATAATAATTGGACTAGTATTTCGACGCTGTAGTTAGAAAGAACTAGAGAAATGAATCTATATGCTCGTGAATGATTCATCTTGCGGTTACAATTATAATAATATATAATAAAGTATTTTTGCTACAAAGTTGCTTATCAAGAGTTCACTTTAAAAATTATAATTCGCAAGTGGGTCACAATTCATCTATTTTATCGACTAATCGTATTATTATATTGCTTATTTTTCTAGGTCTAATAGAGTTGTTCGCAAATAAAAAAAATACATATTAAAGATAATGTTATTATACTTATAAAACTGATAACCTCGTTTCCAGTTAATTTAAGTGTAAACTAATTATTTGCACTAAGTGCTAATATATACCAATTTTAAAAAAACTTATTTAATCAGTACTTCCCTTTTAAATACCAAATTTTTTTAGGTCACTCTATAATTTCATCTCTTATTATATTAATATATTTCTATTTAGGATTGGAAATAATGAAAAACTAACATCATTTTCGGAAACCTTTATTCTAAAAGGCCTAAAAAGGACGTATAACCCTCCACTCGTGTGTAAAAAATTAATTGTCTCCACCCCATTCCTCTGTAGTAGAGTTGTCAATATTATAACTACCTATACAAAGTACCCGTTACTCGCCCGGATCCGAAGTACCGAGTAGTCAACAATAAATGTACCCGATACCTGGTATCTACACATTGAGGGCTGGAAACTGCGTCTGCGGTTTGCGGCTAACGAAACTAAAACTATCAATGCATTACCGGTATTTTTTTTTTATGGGTCTAGCACACGTGCTACAGGGAAGTCCCTAAAGCGCTCCAGGCGCGGCATGTGTGCGAAAAAAAAGCGATTCACGTTGTTCTTGAGTCGCTGTAAATTGTACTCGGCGGGAAACACAGCCCTGGGCAAATTATTCCAAAGGGATGATGTTCTCCATATAAAAGACTGCTTGAAAAGCGTTGTAAGCGGAGTACTGAACCTCATACCGATGTGAAATATTAGCGCGATGTGTATTTCTATTTGGTTACTGTCACCTCAAGATAGAATTTCTTCCAGGTCTTTGTTAAGTTGAACGACCTCCTGCTGTTTGCGGATATTCGCCTGAATAGCCGATGTCCGAGCGTTCAAAGTGAATGAAGAGATAAGCGTACTGTCATCTGCGAAGCTGTAGATTGGATTCCCGGTCTTTTCCAGCAGATCGTTAATGTAAATGAAGAAGAAAGTAAGAGACAGTATGGAGCCTTGGGGCACACTGGAGTTGATAGTGACGTCGACCGCCACTCGTAAAAAACGCTCTCTGAGGAAACATGAGAGCCACAAACAGGACTTTTCAGTTCAGTCAGGCAGCGTTAGGTACCTACTCGTCTCCACGAAATATATCTCGCCTTCATTGGTGGCGTTCGGTTTTGGTACATTCGGTATCAATAGTAAGGATCCATAGTATAACCGAAGTACCGAATGCCACCGACTAATGTAGGTACGGTATATTGGCAACGACGTGACGAGATCGGTACTTTGTACATGGTATAATGTAACGGGTACCCTAAATACTCGAAAGTACCGATACTTGACATCACTACTCTGTAGTGATATCGCGTAACAACTGTAGGAAATTGAGGAGTCGTTATGATTCGACTTTGTCAAAAATTTAAAAATTTGAAACTAATAGAAAGGAAATACGTCTGTTGTATCCAACAAATACATGATGAGAAACTTGTTTACTTTACTTTCTTTGTTAGAGAGAAGTAATGTAATTGTGAAAAATGGAATAAATGATTTTTGATTGAAGGTAGTTAAATCTTGTAGAGTTTCAGTTCTGAAAACTTCCTGTTTTTTTTTTTTGGAGGGATAATGAACAGGTTTTAACCATAATTATTTATACGCAGGCATATAAGGGATTAAAGGGGAAAAGAAAATATATCCTGTTATACGTTGTTTTTAGGGTTCTTGAAGCAAGAAACCCGAAAATTATGTTATTATTTCATTATTTCTATCTTCAACAGAAATAGTAAATAGAGGTAAAGGTCATATTCTAATGCTAAATATTTCTGAAGCATTTTTCTGCTCAAATTATTTTTTTACTGTTAATATCGAATATAGAAGCTCAGGAAATCTAGTTAAGCAAGAAATGCCGAGACCTAGAAGAACTGCAAGAGAAACATGCCACATCCAACTTACATAAGAAGGTGAAGGAATTGGGAGGAAAAAAACAATAAACAATTCTGAGAAATGGAACCAATGAAATTATACTGGATGTTAAGGACAAAATAAAGACATGGGAGCAATACATAAAACAACTTTTCAATGAACATAGATCAGAAAACTTACAGCTAAACAGAGATAATGAGATAGGGCCAGAAATAACAAGAAGAAAAATTATTCATGCTATACAACAACAAGGATGGTACAGCAGTTGGTCCAAATGAGATAAAGGGAGAATTCCTCAAAATATTTTCGGATGAAAGTCCATTTATTAATCGAATGGTAGTCTCATTTAACAGGTTCTATAAAACTGGACAAATCCCTCTTGACTGGCTAAAATCGACCTTCATCCCAATTCCTAAAAAGTCAAAATCAATGAAATGTGATGATTACCGCTTTATAACTTTAACGTCTCACGTTCTCAAGATAGTCCTGAGAATCATTCATACCAGAATGTATAGAAAATGTGAAGCTTTATTCTCATTAAATGTACTGGTCCAGCGTTATAAAGATATGAATCTAGATGTATATGCATGTTTTATAGATTACAATAAAGCTTTTGATTGTGTGGTGTACGAAAAATTAATAAAAATTCTAGAAACAACAAATATACACAAAAGAGATCTGAATATTATTAAAAATCTGTACTGGAATCAATCAGTGGAAGTTAAAATTGGGCTGGAAAAGTCCGAAAGCATAAAAATAACCCAAGGTGTAAGACAGGGATGCATTCTCCCATCACTTTTGTTCAATCTTTATTCTGATGATGGGTGTTTAATGAGGCCATCTATGAATCCAATGAAGGAATAACAATTAATGGAAGTACAGTGAGCAACATACGGTATACTGATGACACTGTTCTATTAGCAAATAATATCAAAGGTCTCCAGCAACTGATCAATCGAGTCGTAACAACCAGCGAAAGATTTGGATTAACTATGAAAAACCAAGTGGATGGTAATAACAAAGCAAAACCTACCACCAGAATCCCTCGAAATCAGGGAAAACACCGTAGACCAGGTCCCCACATTTAAATATTTGGGAACCAATATAAATGACAAGTGTTACCCAAGAAAGGAAATATATTCCCGAATTGAACAGGCCTGAGTAACATATATGAATATGAATACATTTTTCCATCGCAGAAGTCTCTGTCTATTGTATGGACGTGAGTGCTGGACACTTGACCCTGGCTCAGAAAAACGACTGGAATCTTTAGAAATGTGCATTTATAGACTTCTCAAAGGTTTTTGAGTCAGTCTTGTATGCACGTATCTATAGCCAAATTAAAAATCAAATTTCTCCTTATCAGCACGGATTTGTTAGTAAGAGATCTACGGTAACAAATCTAACTGTTATGACACAGTTCATTTCGGAAATATTAGATGATGGTGGGCAGGTTGATGTTATTTATACAGATTTCTCGAAGGCCTTTGATAGGATCGACCATCATGTTTTCATCAATAAGTTGTCTTTCTTTGGTTTCACTGATGGTGCGAGGGCTCTTATAAGTTCTTACTCGTTTAATGGAACTCAGTTTGTAGCCTACAACGAATTCAAATCAGAAAGATTTGTGGCTACCTCCGGCGTTCCACAAGGTTCAAATTTGAGACTCTTGCTCTTCATTATGTTCATAAATGACCTTTGCGAGGATTTAAAATGTAACAGACTAATTTATGATGAGTATTTAACAATGTTTATGCTAATAGAAAAAACTGAGGATTGTTCCTATCTACAAAGCCAGTTAAATTTCGTACATTCTTGGTGTTGTAACAACAAACTACATTTAAATGCTCAAAAGGGCAAAGTTCTAACATATAATAGGAGGGTAGCGTCAATAAAGTTTCAATATAGAATTCAAGACCATAATTTAAGTAGGTGTAGCACAGCTAAGGATTTGGGAGTTATTTTTGATGCAAAACTAACATTTGCTCAGCATATAGCATTGAAAGTTTCTGAAGCAATGAAGTCTTACGGGTTCATTATTAGGAATTGTAGGGGTTTCACTAATATTGTATCACTGAAGGTTTTGTATTTCTGCTTTGTTCGCTCGAAACTAGAATATGCAAGTATTGTCTGGAGTCCAATGTACGAGGTGCATAGAGTTTCACTTGAAAAAGTGCAGAGGAGATTTCTGAAATTTCTGTTGTTTAAGATTAATGGAATGTATCCTGAACGGGGAATCAGCAGCGATTATTTGTGTGAACAGACAAATATTTTTAGCCTGGGAATCAGGCGAGTTTGTGCCTCAATATTATTCCTATATGGAGTATTGCACAATATGATTGATTGCAGGGATATACATGTAACAGACAGATGTAACAGACCTAATACTAATTTGTTATTGAATTCACCTATTTATGTAATGCGTACTAATTTTGATCATATTTGTAATGTTTGTGACATATACTGTTGTACTAAGAAGCAATTATTACAGACTGTCATGGAATATGTAAATGTCTAAATATTTATCCTATTAATGGGAAACTGTTGGGTAATACAGCTATTATTATTATTATATTATTATTATTATTATTATAAAAAAAGTTCTTCTTTCTCACATTTGGTCAATGTGGTTCCATGTTTGGTTAACGGGCGCAAACCAAGTCAGCATAAATGCATTACCATTGTGTATTAAGGAATGACCTGACAATGTTACATGTTTTCAAAATCACTGACTTCTGAATGTTTTTGTTTGTGTTGAGTCCTAATTGTACTAAGTGTGGTGTGAATGTTGTTGGTGTAAGGCCTGTGGCTGATATAATGAGGGGGACAATGATGACTTTTTCTTGCTTCCATTGCCTTTTTATTTCCGTTGCAAGGTATGTGTATTTGGAAATTTTTTCCGTGTATTTCGTTTGGATGTTTGTGTCGTTGGGGACAGCTATGTCAATTAGATAGGTGACTTTTTCTTTTTTTGCACTGTAAAGTAATATCGGGTCTATTGGCGCAGACTGTTTTATCTGTATGGATACTGATGTCCCAGTAGAGTTTGTAATCTTTATTTTCAAGTACGGATGTTGGTGTGTATTTGTAGTAGGGTATTATTATTATTATTACAAAAAGTTCTTCTTTCTCACATTTGGTCAATGTGGTTCCATGTTTGGCTGACGGGCCAAAGCGAACTCAGCACAAACGCTATTACCATTATGTATTAAGGAATAACCTGACAATGTTACATGTTTTCAAAATCACTGACTTCTGAATGTTTCTGTTGAGTCCTAATTGTACTAAGCGTGGTGTGAATGTTATTGGTGTAAGGCCTGTGGCTGATATAATGAGGGGGACAATGATGACTTTTTCTTGTTTCCATAGCCTTTTTATTTCCATTGCAAGGTCTGTGTGTTTGGAAATTTTGTCTGTGTATTTCGTTTGGATGTTTGTGTCGTTGGGGACCGCTATGTCAATTAGATAGGTGACTTTTCCTCTTTTGCACTGAAAAGTAATATCGGGTCTATTGGCGGAGACTGTTTTATCTGTATGGATGCTGATGTCCCAATAGAGCTTGTAATCTTTATTTTCAAGTATGGATGTTTGTGTGTATTTGTAGTAGGGATCTGTGTTTTCTATGAGTTTGTATGTTGTGGCTAGTGCTTGGTGAACTACTTTGGCAGCTGAGTCATGTCTGGCTGCGTATTCTGTTCCGGCTAATATTTTACATCTGCCTGTTATGTGTTCGATCGTTTCTTTTCTGCTGGTGGCATTTCCTGCATCTGTCTTCTGTAATAGTTGGGTCTTTGATGATATGCTTTTGGTAGTTTCTGGTTAATATGATTTTATCCTGGATGGCAAGTAAGAAGCCTTCTGTTTTCAGGGAATAGCTGCCCATCCTGTAACCAGGTGTATGAATGTTTTTTATTTACGTGGTCTTGTTCTATGTGGTATCTGTGTTTTCCGTGGAGTGTTTTCTCTGTCCACGTTTTCATCTTTTCCTGTTGTAACTGGGTGTGACTGTGTGTGTCTGCTGAGTGGTCTGCCCGGGATAAGTCGAGAGGTGTGTAGTTTTTGTCTGCTTTCACTGTCGCTGTGTGGAGGATGGTTTGCTTGCTGTGAAAGAATTTCCTAAATGCTTGTATTTGTTTTGTGTGTAATGATCTGATGTCTATAATTCCTCTTCCTCCTGCCTTCCTCTCGATGGTAAGTCTTTCCTTGCATGCGTTGGGGTGTAATTTCCTGTATTTAGTGAATTAAGATCGTATAAGGATGTGAATATTTTCTATGTCTGTTTGTGACCATTTGATGACACCAAATGAATATGTGAGTATAGGTATAGCGAACGTGTTGATGGCTTTAGTAAGATTCTTAGAGTTGAATTTGTTTGTAAAAGTTTCGTCAGTCTGTTTTTGAATTCGGTTCTGAGCTCTGTTTTGATGTGAGTATGGTTGAGTTTGGTGCTTTGTTGGAAGCCTAGATATTTGTATGTTTCTTTGTCGAACATGTTATCGAGTGTTTCATTGTTGATGGTTTCTGTCTCATGGTGGCCTTTTCATTGTCCTTTGTTGATGTGGAGCACTTTGCATTTATTTATACCAAATTCCATTTTGATATCTAAGGTGAATATTTCTGTGATTTTGAGGAGTTCTTTCAGCTGTGTCTTTGTGGCAGCGTAGAGTTTTATGTCATCCATATATAGAAGGTGGTTTATTTTATGTTGATTCACTTTTTGGTGTCTGATATTGAAGCCATGCTCTGTTCTGTTTAGTATATTTGAGAGTGGATTGAGACAGAGGCAAAACTATAGAGCGCTGAGCGAGTGTCCCTGAAATATATACCCCGTCTGATGTACAGCTCTTTTGTTTGGATGCGTTCGGTTTGTGTTTCTAGGCGTATTTATTATTATTATTATTATTATTATCTCCCGGGTACAGAAAATAAAAAACACAGAAGTACTGGAAAAAATGAACAAAATGAAGGAAATACTAACAACCAAAAAAATAAGAAAAACTCAATTTTCGGAAATATAATGGGGGGCCCAAAGTACGAATGCTCCATCTAATTATTGAAGGTAAAATAAAGGGCAAACGATCGATCGGAAGACGACAGAATTCTTGGCCGAAGGACATGAGAAGGTGGTTTGGATGAGCTTTGAGTGATATTTTTCGAGCAGCCGTTTTTAAAGTTCGTTTAGCTATATGAATCGACAACCTTCGTAAGAAGACGACATCGTAAGAAGAATACCTATCATTTAAAGTATCGAATTGTAATGCTTGAATTACGTTATTCCTTAGTGTGAGAAACTCAGTATTTATTTTAAAACTGCGTGTTTGCAAAGAAAATGGAAATAACCATTCTACTTACCTCAAATTTGAATAACATCTTTCAAAGTTTCATGGTTACACACATATTTAAAATAACTTTTTGTAAATTGCATCTTTTTCATTTTAAAGCTTTTTCTAGTAAAATATGTCAGTTTTAAACACATGAATTAAAGAAAAAGTTGGTATATCTGTTAACTACCATGTTTATAAAACACTATTAACAGACGTAATATTCGATGAAAATTGTGCCTCAATAGAAAAGTTTTATCTAATATCACTTACTATTTAGTTTTATAAAAGAGGATTATGCCGAGATAAAACTATTTATTACGCTCAGACATCGTACTAACGTATAATAAGGATTTAATATTAGTACTTTTTGCATTGACTTTTGCCAATGTATTTACGATATCCGTTAAATAACAGAGCTATTTTCTCTTCTGGGTCCAATAGAATAAATGAATAGTACGATTGGGATTGTGATGATTTCGGAAAAGTACATTGTGTGAAAGAAATTGCTACTTGGCGTAGGGTTAAATGTTACTTAGTTCTATTATACCCAGACAGAATTTCGTCTTTGTTAAGTTGAATAACTTCCGGCTGTCTGCGCGTTGGCAGCTGGCGTATGAACGTCTAAGGGAAATGAAGCCTGCAGTCACCACGAGTTATAGATTTGATTTTTGGTCTTTTGCAGCAAATCGTTAAAGTAAAAAATAAAGGAAGAAGGAGAGAGTATGGAGCCTTAGTACGCACTGGTGTTCATAGAACGATCTGTGTTGTTTGAATCAATTAAACTAGTACAGTAGAACCCCGGTTATCCGAGGTAACATAGGGGGCACCCTCCTCGGATAACTGAAAACTCGGATAATCCGGATTTGTTTTTTATTCATTCAAAAAATAAACACCAATACTTTACTAAGTTGGGAATGTGGAATCTTTGGCACAATGATACTACTCAGTATATATCACCACTACACCAAACACTTTATTTTTGCACTCGACGCGCGTTTCGCTAACCATGTTAGCTTCATCAGGAGCGATGATTGACTAAAGCTAAACTACAAATCTACCCTATTTATACTTAGCCTAACCCTAGAATTACTCAAGCGGAACTAATGACATAGGCAAGGTCATCAGTTCCGGTCAAGTAACCAGTAGAGGGGACTATAAGGAATAGGCCCTCTGTCTTTATTTAAACTACTTTTACATTTTATGATTTCCATACTTTCGTATGCGTTCAACAATCTCCTATCAGATACATTTTTCATCAATCTTAGATTATCTAATGTTACAGTATGATCAGCTTCAAGGGCATGTTCGGCAATGCTAGACTTTTCTGTTCTATTGTATCTTAAGTGTGCTAAATGTTCTTTAAATCGTGTTTTAATTGACCTTTTAGTTTGCCCAACATACTTTTTGTCACAATCATTACAACTAATTTCATAAATTCCACTTTTCTCTCACAATTAGGGATCTTATCTTTGGGATTTCCTAAGATATTCCTCAGATTGTCTGATGACTTATAGACTAAGGTGAGGCCTACCTTATTAAATACCTTATTGAGTCCCTTGCTATATTTCGGATTATATGGTATGGAGACATACTTGGTGTTATTTTCTTCGCGTGTAAAAAAGGTGGAATTCTGAATATTAAACCTAAATTTATGTCTATTTATTAGCTTATTTACTAAGTCATCGTCATCGTCAGCTAACATGGTTAGCGAAACGCGCGTCGAGTGCAAAAATAAAGTGTTTGGTGTAGTGGTGATATATACTGAGTAGTACCAATACTTTAAACCGATGTATTAACGTTTTTAACATATAAATAGGTACATACATTATAAAACAGTGAAATAGGTATCTATGCGCTTCGGTTTCATATTGCATCTTCTTTTTCTCGCTGCAATGTTTCTCCATCTATTAAGAAGAAAGAAGCAAAACCTTGTTGATGAGAGATCTTAATGGGAGACTGTTCATCCAACGCCGCTTCGTCATCGTCATCCGATTTTTCTGTTTCCTGAAAGGCATTCGTTATTTCTTTAATACTCATTTCTTCTTCTAAATCATCTGCTGTAATCCATTTAACAACATTTTCTCTTGTCACATTTTCGCAACCTTTTAATTTTTGCATTAATTCAAATAAACTTTTTTTTTTTTCTTCTATCTCGCTGTCAAAATTTGAACAGGACATTTCTCCATGGCTTCTCAATTTCAAAGCTAATTCATTTAATAGAGTATCATCTTCACTGTCATTATAGTCCTTAAAATCAATAACTTTTGACCAAGATTTTTGAATAGTGGTAGTACGCACAGAATCCCAAGCTTAACTTACCCAGTAAATAACATTTTTCAGTGTAAACTTTCTCATCCCATTGATAATATCCTCCTTTTCTGAGTATTCTAACAGATGTTCAAGATATATACGCCTATAATTTTTTTTTTATTGTTTTCGAGGATGCCTTGATCCATTGGTTGCATTATGCTGGTTACATTTGGAGGAAAAAATTTACAAAAATTTCGCCCACATGAAATCCTTCTCCACGGTGAGAGGGGGCATTATCCATTAACAAAATTGCTTTAATAGGAAGACGGTTTCTGTTCAAAAATTTAGTCACAGATGGCACGAACTTTTCTTCAAACCAGTTAGTAAATAAGGTCACATCCATCCATGCGCTCTTCTGACTTTTGTAATAGACTGGTAGGGTTTTGGGTGAGATGTTTTTTAAAGCTCTTGGACGTGCAGACTTGCCAATCATCATCAGTGGGATTTTGTGCTTGCCAGATGCATTGGAACATACCATTATAGTTAATCTTTCCTTACTTCGTTTGTGCCCAGGAGTTTATTTTTCCTGTCGAGATGCCAATGTTTTTGATGGAAGCATTTTATAATTCGTTCGTTTCGTCACAGTGGTAAATTTGATCACATGTGTATCCACAATCTTCAATTTGCTTTTTAAAGTTCTGTTTAAACTTCTCAATTGATGACACATCAGTAGAAAGTTTTTCACCACATACAGACAGTTGTTGTACACCGTACCGTTTTTTCCAGCGGTCAAGTCATCCAGAACTGGCGCTAAACTGATCTATCTCTGGGAATTGCCTACTAATCATTATTGCTTTCTGTTGTAAAAGTGGACCTGACAGAGGCACACCTTTTGATCTCTGTTGGTTAAACCACATGAATAAAGCTTCGTTAACCTTTTCATAGTCGTCGGTTTTCATTGATTTTCTTCCTGAGGACGAGGAGACTTGATTTATACACCATTCTTCTATTTTTGTGCGGTTTCTTTTCCAATCTCCAACTGTTACCTCACCTACTCCATATTTCGTGCAACAACTTTAACTGTCTCTCCTGCTTCAATTCTTCTGGTGGCTTTTAATTTGTCTTCAATAGGAACGACGGTTTTTTTACGCTTGTTTTGCTCCATTATAATACGACAAACAAAAATTCAAACAAAGCAGTTCGTATTAATTACATTTAACTACCAGAACTCCAATCAAATAAATTCTGTGAGTATACTCGTACTTCTCCGTAGTAAACGCTATAACGCACTGCATTCACGCAAATTTACATGCTGAAAGAGTCCAAAAACATAAATAGGGGAACCCCTCACATGGGCCAGGGGGATTCCCCGAAGATCCCGACGATTTTAAATGGAAATATGTACATACATATTTTAGAAGCTCGGTTAATACGCAGCATAGATGCGCGTACCTCGGATAATCAGGTTCTTAGATTGGCTCGGTTAATCCGGAGTTCGGATAATTGGACTCGGTTAATTGGGGTTCTACTGTATATGTAAAAAATAACTTCAAAATTTAGTGAAAACGATAATAAAAAACAAGTTTTTTATTACTGGCTTTAAAGCAAAACTTTTTTTACGACCCAGCCGGAAGCCGGACCCCAAAAGAATGGAAACGTATAGTGAGGATATCGTGATGTCGTTTTTTTTAAAGATTTTCCCGGGTTTGCAGCGATTGAGAGTAAAACCAAGAAAGGAGATTACTGGCAATATACTACGAGTATTGATAACTAATTATCTCAGACCATTTCCCATATAAAACAAATGACATTTAATAGAAACGTATACAAAGTTTGGTGATTCAGATTTTATTGTGCTATTTATAGTGAATTTTTGAAGAAGATATGATGATATCTACCGATGACAAAGTATCTTTTTTTGAAAGGACCGCCAGCTAAAGAAATTCATGACGACATGTTTGAATCTACCTGTACCACCGTCAAATTTTGGATTGCGGATTTCAAGAGAAAAAGAACCGACGTCAGTGATGAACACCATGCTGAAAGACTTGAGATTTTGAAGAATCGTAAGTTTTCGAAGGGATTTTTACTCAACGGGATTAGAGCACTAAATGAGCTGGAAAAAGTACATGTCAAAAATTATACCTGTCCGATGTTCACTAAAAGGGGACCCATAATGATTGTTCTCCACGTACGATGCAGACCGTAACTCGGTGCCCTGATAATTTTTTTAGGATTAATTCGCTATATATGAAATGCAATAGGGTCATAAACCAACCTAATAGACAGATAGAAGTTTTTAATTCAATAATTACTATGTCGGGTCTAAATTTTAGACCTTTTTAGTGAAGTAGATTGCAAAATTCTGTCTTTTAATTCTACCACGTACGTTATAGAACCCAACTTTGTCCTATTTATAGGACATAATGACACTTTGAGAACATTTGGTTTTTATAGATAACACAGGGGAACAGCTGTTTTGGTGTAGAGGTTTTTTGAGATGATTCTATATCAATTTGATGTCCTGAATTCAAATAACGTATTCATTTGTACCTAGGAGCTCAAATTTTTAAGATATACAATTTTAGAGAAATATAAGTTACATTACTGTAACTCAAATCCGTAAGTGTAGTAAACAAAAGTAGATACGAAATTTTTATTTTAGTTATATAAAATACAATATTATGTCGTACTTACAAACAAAAAAAAAACATTGAAGAAATGAAATAGTCACTCAACACTTGGAAAGCTTCTTTTCCGCGACATTCTTGAATGTTTTTTTAAACAGTCCCTTTTTAAACTCCAGCAGTAATCTGCCATCATGTGCATGTCCCATCTCCCTTGGTAGCGGTCCTCCATAACTTTAATATCTTGGTGAAATCTTTCACCTTGTTCTTCACTCATGTCTCCTAAATTTTCTGGAAAACGGTCTAAGTGGCTGTGTAAATAGTGTATTTTAATACTCATATTGCACCCTAAGGATTTGAAACTATTAAGCATCTTGTTAACCATTTCAACATAGTTTTGAGCTTTATTTTCTACAACTGCAACAAATGATATCCAAGCTTCTCGTTCAACTTGATTCATTGAATTTATGAAGGCAGGATCCTTAATTAATTGTCTTATTTGTGGGCCGTCAAATATCCCTGCTTTGAGTTTTTCTGTGCTCAACTGATGCATTTTTACCCCTATATATGCAAAACAAGACCCATTCTTATCAAGAGCCTTTACAAATTGCTTCATTAAGCCCAACTTTATATGTAACGGAGGAAGTATGATTTTTTTCTCTTTCAACCAAAGCGTCGTTAATGACATTCTTTTCCCCAACGTCCATGCTTTCTCTCTGAGGCCAATCTTTTCTAACCCAGTGGTGTGTTTTGTCCCTACTATCCCAGAGGCACAAGAAACACGGATATTTCGTGTAACCACTTTGCTGCCCAAGAAGAAAGTTTACCATTTTTAAGTCTACACAAATCATCCATTGATGTTCGTAATACTTTATCTTCTGCAAGACCAAAGCTATGGTATTATATTCTTCTTTCAGTTTCGTTGAGTGAGCTAGTGGTATTGAACCATATTTATTCCCATTATGTAGAAGGACACATTTTAAACTTCGCTTTGAACTGTCAATAAATAGGCGCCAATCATCTGGAATATATTCAGAAAGTCCCATTTCTTTCATGAGTCCCCTAATTTCGTGACAAAATACAAGATTGTCTTCTTGAGAAAAGAATGGTAGCAGATCTTTTTCTCTTGTACGGTAAAAGGTAATTTTGGTTCCTTGTTCCAGTAAATTTGTGTCGTTCAACCTAGAAGCCAGTACTTCAGAAGCTTTTTTCGATAAATTGAGATCCCTGGTGAGATCATTTAATTCATTTTGATTGAAGCGTTGAGGAACTGATGACGTCCCCTCATAGTCACTGTTAGTTTCATTAGCATCAGAACTTTTATTAGCATCAGAAGAGCGATCAGAGGGAAAATATTCGTCATCAGAGATATGTGGTAGCTGATGAAATGTTGGAATCGGTATTTCATCTGAGTGCGGGATAGGGCGTATTGCCGAGTCTAAATTGGGATAAGTCCACTTACTGCGGTTATTTCGATTGATTCCATTAGTATTTACTAAACAGAAATAACAATCATTGAAGTGGTTTTTTGGTTCTCTCCAAACCATTGGTACGCCGAATTTTAGACATTTTCTTTTACCGGTAGTCCACTGCAGTAAATGCTTTGTACAAGTTTTACATACGAGATGCGGGGCCCACGTTTTGTCCTGATCACCAAGCTTAACTCCAAAGTATCCAAGATACGCTCGCTTTACAAAGTCAGTAATAGTTTGTCTGTTTTGTTGAAACATGTATTCTCCGCATATATAGCAAAACACATCAGGTTGATTTACACAACTTCTTCTTGAACTGGAACCTGAACTCATTTTAATTCTGTTCAATAACACAAAAACACTCTTTTCTTAACATAAAATAATACGCCGAATTCGATCTACTCTCATTAGTAAGAACGCACAAACTGACGAGACTTACCCGAGTTAGGTGATTAAAAGGGTCAGTTCAGGTACCTGATAGGCAATGGTTCCACTATTTATAGATTTACCTGGAATTTACTCAATTACATACTGATAATAAAACCATTGTACCTACATTAATGAATATATAATAATTTTAGAACTCTCATAAATGAATATACTGAATAAAAACCACATTGGTAGATAAGTTGATGTATCTAAAAAAGTAGAGCTGATAGAGAAAAACGGATTGCATGTATAGATTTAGCGTCCCAAATATAGTTAAAATCAGCTCTAAAATCCCAGGCACCAAACAAAAATATTTTTTTGTTGCCCTGTGTAATTAGTTATTTATTTAAATTAAAATAACATATTTTTTTGCTAAAGTCCGTTTGTTTGGAGTTGATAGCACACAACATGGGTTATAAAAATTAAAATGTTATAAACCACAAGCGTCCGAAAGTTCTCTACCAATATTTGCATTTTTAGTTTTAATCACCTTTATTTTCTATCTTTATATAACAGTGTGATCTTTTTCTAAAAAATATTTTATTACATGCCTTCTAAACTTTACAATAAGCTATATAAATCAAGGCATTTCAAAGTTTATTTTAATGAGTAAATGATGAAACTAAAAATCTTATTTGTATGATAAAGGCCTAAACGAGTACAATTAACAATTCTTAACAACTAGAAATCTACAGTGTTATAAAACTTAAGGTACAATAAAATATTTGGATTTTAGCAGTTTTTCGAATATAATTAACCAAAGTACCTAAGTATGCAATAAAAATATTTTGTGTAAGCATAAAAATAAAGCAAAAACTTATAATATGCTTAGTTTAAATCAGAATAGCGATGGCTTCAACTTTCAGTTTTGCCCCGGTCAAACTTCGCGGAGTCTGTAAATCTGCATTTTCCCTGCGAGAAAAAACAATGATATTTCCACGTTCACGATGCCCTAGTGCATCAACAGCCAACAAGTCAAGTTCGTGAAATTGTGGAAACCTGTGCCAACACGACGGGAGTTGGATCACCAATTATATGTAGATTTCTAAAAGAAAGAAAACGCGGTTCTTGGAACGAACCTCAGAATCACAAAGGAAAGGAGCCCTTAGAGGTCGATGGATACTTTAAAAACGCAATAAGAAAAAAGTTTTTTAAGAAATTAGAGAAGACCAGGACTTATCAGATTTAAAAAAATGGAAAATATGGAGAATCCTTCATAATTAGAATTTTCGTTAGGGAAAACACAACAGAAAATAAATCTGTTCTTATCGATAAAATGGAAATAATTTGTTGGAGAAGGGAATATCTACGAGCAATCGGAAAATGTCGAGCCGAAGAAAGAAATATTTTTTATTTAGATGAGACTTGGGTTAATGAGGGACTCACAGTGAGAAAATTCTAGATTGACAAAAACCATTAGGAGTGCCAAACAAGCTTTTATGGAAGGTTGGTCAACTGGATTACAACCCCCTTCAGGAAAAGGTCGCAAACTACTTATAGCACATATTGGTAGTGAAAACGGATTTTCTCGACGGTGGCTTGTTGGAATTCAAATCAAAGTCAACTAACGATTACCACGAGGACATGTTTTTGAGGAATACTTCCAACAAATGATTGAATGTATACCAGCAGAATCAGTTATAATATTAGACAATGCCCCATATCATTCTCGATTATTAGAATGACTTCCGACAAATTCATGGAAGAAATCAGGTATTCTTCAATGGATAAGAGATAAAAATCTCAAATATAAAGAGGGTATGTTAAAAGTGGGGCTTTTTAAAATTGCGAAACAAAATAAGGCACAGTTCAAGAAATACGCAGTCGATGAGATAGCAAAGGAACGGTGCTTAGATTACCTCCATATCATTGCGAATTGAATCCCATAGAGCTAATTTGGGCGCAAATTAAAGGTTTCGTTCCACTATGTTCAAACTTCAAACATTACTTGAATAGAGAGGACCAAAAAGGATAATTGGAAAATTGCCATTCGACATGTTATAGAAGAAGAAAATAAAATATGGAAACTTGTTGAATACATCGAGGAAACTGTGGAAATCCTTTATTATCAATTTAAGAGAAGTCTAGTCTTCAGATTTTGAAAATGATAATTGTTTTTGAATGTAATTAAAGTACTTATATATCGTGAATTGTGAATTTATATATATATATATATAAATAAATAAATAATAAATAAATAAATAAATGCTTTATTTCAAATCAATATACATGGTATATGAAACGAAATGACGTCAAGATAAAGAGAATATAACAAATAATTACAAATCCGGACAAAAATCCCTAAGCCTATATGGTTCTGCGGTTATTAATAAACTCTTAATCTCTGCCTTGAATCTTTTGATAGAGTTAATACTTTTGATTTGGTTTGGTAGAGCATTCCATAAATTGACACTCATATAAAGGGGTGATTTTTCAGTAATTGTAAGTCTATGCACTAAATATTTAAAATCCATTGTTCTAGTGTTATAGCCATGTTCTGATTTAAATTCAAATAGATTTTTATTTTGAAAGAAAAACATTAGGTTTTCGTAAATATATATCGCATACGCTGTCATCACGCCCATATCTTTAAACACCGATCTACAGCTTTGTCGATAATTCATTTTTTTTATGATTCTCAAAACTCGTTTTTGAATAATAAAGACATTTTCTACCATGCTATCCCTTCCCCAAAAAAATAATACCATACTTAAGAACCGATTCAAAATTGGCATAATATAGTATTCTGAGAGAAGTTTCGTTCAAATATTTACTCAAAACCCTTATACCATAACACACTGAGTTTAATTTCTTACATAGTTGGGTTATTTGATATGACCAGTCCAAATGTTCATTTATGTAAATTCCCAAAAATTTAGCATGTTGGGTTAGTTCAAATTTTTCATTATCCAAATCAATTTGTCCTGGCACAGCAATATTTGACTGTTTTGTTTTAAACAAAAGAAGATTTGTTTTTTCTTTATTTACAATCAATTTATTTGTGCAAAACCAATCAGTCACCCTATCAAAAAATTCCTTTGCTCTGGTTATGAGATCTTCTATAGTCTTACCGCTAATAATCAAATTTGTATCATCTGCATACTTTACAATATGCTGATTTGGAGACTCCAGTAATAGGTAAAGATCATTTATAAAAATGATGAATAGGATTGGGCCCAATATGCTCCCTTGTGCGATTCCCACATCATTAGCTAAGATTTTTGAATATGCAGTTTTACCATTTTTAGTTACGGTCACCGATTGCATTCTATTATTTACATACGATTTAAGCCATTTTAATGCATTACCCCTTATTCCATATTTTTTAGCTTTTAAAATAAGTAATTCCCTATCTAGGCAATCGTAAGCTTTTGTTAAATCTAGTAGCATAGCAAGAGTAAGATCTCCCTTTTCCAGATGCTCAAGAATATTTTTAATGAAGGCAAAAATGGCTGTTTGGGTTGATTTACCCTTTAAAAAAAACCCATGCTGACAAGGACTAAATAGATTATTTTGTTTAAAAAAATTTATTATTCTGGTGCTCATTGCATATTCAAAAATCTTAGAGAAGCCTGGTAGCAGACTTATAGGTCTGTAGTTGTCCAACATTTCTGGATCCCCTTTTTTAAAGCAGGGTTTTATTAATGCTACTTTTAGATTATCAGGGAATATTCCAAACTTGAACGAATTATTTATGATATAACATAAGACATTTTTCAACTCGGTCGTTGAGCTTTTTTACAATGCTGGTTGGAATCTCATCAATTCCACTGCTGTGTTTATTTTTTATTTTCTCTGTTATCTCACAAACTTCGGTTGGTGTTACAGGATTCAGAAATATTGAACTTATATTATCATTAATTTTTGAACTGAATGGAATTTTTGTTAGGTTATTTACTAAATCTGGTACAATCGATAGTAGGAAGTTGTTATAATTAGTGGCGATTTGTTCCGGTAAACCCGGCACTTTTATATCACGGTTAGTCCCTAATCCATTAATTTCTTTGCATATACTCCACATACACTTAGATTTATTGTCTGATTGTCTTATTCGGTGTTCATATTGTTCAGCACGCGCACTAACCAATAACTTGTCATAGACTTTTTTATGGTTGACATACATATCTTTATATCTATTGTCACGTTTTGATAATGTTAACAGAATATCTAACCTATTCTTACATGCTATAATGTTTTCATCTTTATACAATTTTGCTTTTCGTCTTTTTGCCCCTAACTTTAAAGGAAAACTTTCATTAAATAAGCTTTTATAAATATTCATAAATAGATTCCATTGTTTATTCACATCATTCGTTCTAGCGTGATAAACCCCTTCCCAATCCTGTTCCCTCAGATGACTTAAAAAATTTCTTTTATTTTCATCTGAAAAAATGCGCTTATCCCTAACCGTACAATCCACTTCAAAACTAATTTTTTGGCCCATATGATCCGATATAAAATTATCAAATATAACTGCGCTTATGTATTGCATATTGGTAAATATATTGTCTATGCAACTTGACGAATTACTTGTTATTCTAGTGTTTTCAGTAATAGTATGCTCTAAATTAAAGGAATTCATTAAAGATAGTAAGGTTCTACTTTTTACATTTTCAATTAGTATTTCAATATTAAAGTCTCCTACAATACAAATATTTTTCTTTTCACTGACGCTGTTCACTAGAAGCTGTTCAAGTTGTACCAAAAATACATTAAAGTCCCCTGTAGGAGGTCTATATATACAGGCAACAGTTATAACATTTCCTTTTGCAACTGTACATTCTACCACGACACACTCAAACACACCACATATGGATAGATTGTTTAATTTAGTGTCTGACTTACACTTTACTCCTTTTTTAGAGTAGATTGCAGCTCCTCCGTGTTTTCCTTCCTCTCTGCAGAAAGCTGCCACCAAACCAAAATTGTCAATTCCCAGCTTTGCTAATTGGTCTTGAGATTTCCAGTGTTCAGTTACACACAAAATGTCGCAATTTTGCTGCATTTGAATCATAACATTAATTCGATCTACTTTATTACCTAGAGACTGAACGTTTTGATGTATGATACTTCTTATGTTTGAGTTGTTTCTTTTATCATTTTTGGTAAAAAATCTTCAGCTTGGGTTGAATTGTACTTTATATTACTTTGATATTGTCCCAATCTCCGTTGGTATACTGGACACTGAGAGTCCCTAGCTGAGTGTTGACTTTCTTCAAATTTAATTTTAAACCTGGTACAATTTGGGCAATTTAATACGTCACTATCGCAGTTTTTCCCCTGATGCTCCTCACCACATTTATGGCAGCACATTTTCTCTCTGCAGTATTTAGCAACATGTCCAAACCCTGAGCAGTTAAAACAAATTGCTAAGTTGATATGTTCCTGTATAAACACCACCATTAAGTCTATATATATTTTCTGTTTTTTAAGAAACCATTTTGCTACATCTGGAGGTGCCTGAAGTATCCAATTTTCCTTGGATTGGTTTCTACAGGATCGTTTAGCTACAATTTTTATTTTGTCGGTCACCGACGCACCCAGCTCCGTCATTACTTCTTCGTTGAGCTTTATTATATCTTCCAGTAATTCTGAGTTTGTTAATCCTTTTCTTAAACCAGTTAACATAAACATTGGATCTAAATTGCCAGTATCTGTAATTCTTACATTTTTGGTACTTGTTAATGCCGATTTTAATTTGGCCAGCTGTTCTTCCGTGTGACTTTCAATTATGACTGCTCCACTTTTAAGGCATTTGATATTTTTAAATCCACCGCCTATGTTCTTTGTTGACAGATTTTGTTTTATTTGTTGCATGGTCGTTGCAGCATCATTAATATTTTCAATAGAAATTTTAGATTCAAGCTTTTTTCGGTGTATTGGGGTTGTCCAGTTGGAACTTGTTGCGTTATTTTGTGGCATACGATCCTTCTTTAATGCACTGACATCGGCATACGATTTTTTTTGTAAATTCTCCTATTTCCCCTTCCCTGTTTGTATTTAACTTGGTCTGTTCCTTGGTTTCGCCTATTTTATTTGTGTCAATTTTATTGTCAAGTTGAAACTTTAAAAACATATTATCCTTTTCCAAAACTCCAATTCTATACAAAAGCATAGTTAGGGATTTATAAACATTAATGCTTGCTTTATTTAAAGTATTTTGATCTTGATTAGAGTTGCAGTATTTTGCTATTAACTCTGAAATAATATCCATTGATGAGAAAGCCTCTGAGATAGTTTTCTCTAGATCCAATTTATTTTCAGGGTTTTGAATTGTATGAATTTTCGTTTGGTCATGTTCTGGCTGAACTGGAGGGGTTGTTCTATCACATGGCCTTTTTGTGATAATTTCAATTTCTGGGGTTTCAACTGACCTATTTCTTTTGCCTGAGATTTCACCCGTATTTTGCTCATCAACTTCATTTTCTTTTGGGGGTGGAGTGCGAAGGGCCGAATTTCTGGGTTTAAATATTTTATTGAGATCATCAACATTTTCCGTGTCATATTCTTCTTTTAAAGTATCACAATTTTCCATACTTATTTCGTCATGACTAATCGTTTTAATGTTGCCACTGTAAACGTACTCATTTACATTAATGCGGGATCTTTGCTTGCTTTCTTTGCCTGTTAATGCATTTTTATCTTCCTTATCAACGTTCGCGCGCGGCAAGAATTTAGTATTTATATCAGTACTTACAATTTTTTCAGTTTGTTCTTTGGTTAAATCCATTTTTGACCCAACTGAAAGGCTTCTTGTTTTCATTGAATGGTTGGGAGCCTTTGGCATTTTATTACCTTTTTCATTTTTATCACCGTCACTACTATCGGACATACTATTTTCGCGTTTTATATTTATTAAACTTTTTAGAAAAAACTACAAAACTGCGGAGCCACAAATACACGTCTTTACACGGCAATGTATGAGCGAATCCTAGTATATATATATATATATATATATATATATATATATACTAGCAGGGCCCGCGGCTCCGCTCGCGTGGATTTGATTCACTACTATCGTCACTGCTTATTCCTTATGTTACCCAACGTAATAAAATATCTCCCACTATTTCTCCTTATCTCCCATTATCTCACCTTATCTCCCATTATCTAGGCTTATCTCGACTTATGTCGTAATATTTCTCCTTATCTCCCATTATTTCTCCTTATTTCCCATTATCTCACCTTAACTTCCATTATCTAGACTTATCTCTACTTATTTCCCATTATTTCTCCTTATCTCCCTTTATTTATATTTATCTCCCATTATCTCACCTTATCTCCCATTATCGAGGCTTATCTCGACTTATCTCCCATTATTTTTCCTTATCTCCCATTACCTCATCTTATCTCCCATTATCTAGTCTTATATCGAATTATATAGAACATATGTATAAATCTATAAAAAAAAACGTAAATCGGATAAGTGGTTCTCAAGTGATAAACTCATTAACGGACAGACAGACAGGCAGAGAGACAGGCAGACAGACAGAAAGAGAGACGTTGCATTTTATATATAATCTAGATAGAAGATTATAGATAACCTGGCCAGAGAACAAATGTATGAATTAAAAAAAAAAAAAAAAAAAACGTAAATCGGATAAGTGGTTCTCGAGTGATAAGCGTACTAACGGACAGGCAGAGAGACGTTGCATTTTATATATATTATATTCTTTGCTACATGATATTGTTCCATATTTAATGCTTTAGGCAGTGTATTGCAAGAGAACGCCCTAGCGGCAAACTTTTCTCCGACTTGATTCATTATTATCGTCACTGCTTATTCATTATGTCACCTAACGTAATAAAATATATCCTATAATCTGGCCAGAGAACATATGTATGTTTTAAAAAAAGTACGTAAATCAGATAAGTGGTTCTCTAGTGATAAGCGCAATAACGGACAGACAGACAGACAGACAGACAGAGAGACGTTGCATTTTATATTTATTACAGATATTCTTTGCTACATGATATTGTTCCATATTTAATGGTTTAGCATGTTTAAAAAAAAGCATGTAAATCGGATAAGTGGTTCTCAGTGATAAGCGCACTAATGAACAGACAGACAGAGATACGTTGCATTTTATATATATTATAGATGTAATAAAATATATATTTATAACCTGGTCAGAGAACATATGTATGAATTTAAAAAATCACGTTAATCGGATAAGTGGTTCTCGAGGGATAAGAACGCACTAACGGACAGACAGACATACAAAGAGACGTTGCATTTTATATATATTGTAGATATAGATTATTATTATATAACCTGGCCAAAGAATATATGTATGAATTTAAAAAAAAAAAGACACGTAAATTGGATAAGTGATTCTCGTGTGATAAACGCACTAACGGACAGACAGACAGACAGAGAGAGACATTGCATTTTATATATTATAGATTATAGATATTCTCTGCTACATAATATTGTTCCATATTTAATGGTTTAGGCTGTGGATTTCAAGCAAACGCGCTAGCGGCAAACTTTTTTTCCGACTTCATTCACTATTTTACGTCACTGCTTATTCCTTATGCTACCTAACGTAATAAAATATAGCCTATAACCTGGCCAGAGAACATATGTATGTTTTAAAAAAAAAAGTACGTAACTCGGATAAGTGGTTCTCCAGTGATAAGCGCACTAACGGACAGACACAGACAGACAGAGAGACGTTGCATTTTATATATATTATAGATATATATATATATATATATATATATATATATATATATATATATATATATATATATATATATATATATATATATATATATATATAAAATGAGAGAAAGCAAAAGTTGCCGTATCTAACAAAATCCTAAGATATGAAATTAGTTGGGGAACTCGGCAAATGGGCAATAACAGATGTTCACACTACATTCTTTTTAGCCAATATTTCGGTCCCAGGTTGGGACCTTCATCAGGGCACAAACTGAAAAAGAGATAACGAAGCAACCAATAAGGAAAATTGGGCATGGAAAGTTATTATTGTTAAGTTTAAATTTTTATTAATTTTTTTAATTTGTAATTTTAATTTTAATCTTATAATTATTGATAAATTATTATTGTTGTTTAAAAATATTGTTGTTATAACGAAATGTATATTATAATTGTTATTATTATTATGAAGAAATGTCAAGATAAAATTGCAAGTGACTCACATGCAGTGTGCGAATTAATCTAACAAGAATGACCATAAATAACAATTGTCACAACAAAGACCAACACTGAAATAAAACAGCCACTATTCACTAACATATTAATTTAAAAATATGGCATTTACAGCAAGGATGCCATTAGAAACCATGGTGAAAAATCAAAATTAATTGACCACCTGCAATCTGAAAAGAGAAATGACAAGTTTGACAAGGCGGTGACAAAGGACGACCATCTGACAGAAGTAAGGGATCACTCAAAAATAAAAGGAAAAAAAGGTTGAATAACCAGGACAGAACCGGTTAAGTACAAATTAGGTACTACGTCATCAGAATGGAATTTTGCTATAAAGGGAAAGTACCCAATGGGAACGCAATTTTTCAACGATATGGAAATTAAGTGGTGTAGGGAAAAAAGTGATTTTTCTTGTTAAGAGGAGAATAGAGGGATTGGAAAAGGAGCTAAAAAGTGAAAAGGGTTTTATTTATTTGGTATTTGCTAAGCAATTTTACTAAAAAAAATTTACTACAAATGGGAAAATAATTATAAAGAATTTCAGGGAACCATGAGAATATGTAACCAAAGAAGGGACACCCAGTGGATAGATACATAACGGGAGAGAGCCATAGAATACCGAAAGCGAAGAACTATGAAGAGAATGACGACCCAGAGATATTGTGTGGGGAAGGTAGATCACAAGAGAGGAGAAAACTATATATGTTGCTCAAACCGTCAAGATCAGTTCTTTCATTAACGTTGTTGGGATTTCATTGATATAGCACATCTCCATATATATATATATATATATATATATATATATATATATATATATATATATATATATATATATATAGATCAAAAAATTGTTGGTAATAAATCTTATATTTTTATAACTTTATTTTTAAGATAATTTTATTTATTAAACACTAAAAGCAGATTACGCTCGGACGGCTATGCTGCCGATGTACCTTCATTTATATTTTATGACTCTATTGTATAGTAGGGGTTTTCTGCCTTAACTAGGGTGAACCCTTAAACGTAATTCAAAACAGGTAGCAAAATCCAGTAAAATGCATAAGAAATCTCTTTTTTTTTGTATTTGCATCTACAATGGGAGAATTCTTCTATCAGCTCCAAAAAAATACACTTTAGTAGCCACGCTTTAGAGAATAACACCACTATGTAAACTTCTTTTCCCATTCTGATTTGTTTGTACTAACAAAGAGGTATTTGCAACCAGATTTTGCTCCACTCTCTAAACTACAGTTGTTTACGTACCGATAAATAATGATTGTGCAAAACTGCACACACACTTAGTACTCCCCAATGCAACAATGTTATAAATACTTATTGATATAACCTTTCTGCAAAAAAAAAATTTTGATACTACACGCAATGTTTAAATAAGGTGTCATATCCAAAAGGAAAAAATCTAGATCAAAATTCATCAGTGGCGTATGTAAAAATAATAACTTGTTGTTATTCAATGTCACCTGCCTTCAGCCATATTAGCTTTTTATTACAGTTTTATTGGTGATTCTAAATACTGATGAGGGTGCTAGAGACTATAAACAAACGTGGAGTAATATTGCTGAATCTGCATGGTTAAATCGTAATATATGGTGAAATTATACTGTGTTTGACTAGTTTGGGTGTGAAATTTTAAAAACGACAATAATTACTGATTTATAAGGGATCTCTACGTTGCAGGAATGTGTATGTTTCTTCCGTAAAAGCTTAGTCGTTTTCCAAATTTATATATTAGTCACCAGAAGTCAAACGCTTATTTGGATTTTCGATATAGTTATGTAGCCAGTGTCACTCGCGAAATAATGATGAATTTTTAGAGCTCTCATTCATTCCTTACAGAATCCGATAAAAAATCATTCACCGAGATCTTTTTTTTTCTTTCCCGATGATCTTGTTGTCTGTTTGCTGCTGCTCTGTATTTATTTGTTTATAGCTTCCCGCAAAATGATATAATAATTGAAGTTCAAATCTTTAACCCAATAATATTGCCGCCCCTGCTTGTTTGAAGGTAAATTGAAACTACTCGTACTTATCTATACCTATTTTACTATTGCAATCAGTTGACTGTTTCATTATTTCCATGGTTTAATATAAGTAACAAACAACCTATTTTTTCTTAACAATTACAAAATTCATAGTAATAAAGGCATTAAAGACATCAGATAGAGGTTAGAAACTAGATATGACAAACACAACATAAAAATGTCACTGTTTTTATTTAATTAGGCACACTGTAACAAAAATTTTCATTAATATTTGACAACCATAATGAAACACCTCGGGCACTTTTTTCATCAACAAGTATTTTACAGCAGGTTTCACAACGTGAACAAACGGTATTGACTTAGATATTTCATCATTGGGTGTGTCTCTTCAACACGCTTGAAAAATCTTCTCTTTATCTTATTTATCTTATATATATAAATATATATATATATATATATATATATATATATATATATATATATATATATATATATATATATATATATATATATATATATATATATATATTAAAATGCCGGGTTTCAATCTGTTCGTTCAACGATGAATCTGCACGACGTTTCGTTAAAATCTCATTTGTCATTTTCAAGTGCTCTTGCTGCTGCTGATGCTCGACTCTGTGATCTTGCTGCTGCTGCGGCTCGAAGCTAAATGAGCTAAAAAAGCTTTTTTAGCTTATTTAGCTTTGAGCCGCAGCAGCAGTAAGAGCACTTAAAAATGCCAAATGAGATTTTGGCGAAACGTAATACATACCACAATACAAAATATAATATTTTGGATATGATGGTCTTATTTTTAGGTAATTTTTTTACTAATAAGAAATTACTTGCGAAAGTTGACAAAAATGAAGTAATCATTTTAAATATTTGTTATGCATATTTGGTTGAAACAGAAATATGCTTTGGGTAAATATTAACTATTAATATTACAATAACGCGTTAATTTACAAAAATATTTTGGCCAAAAGTCAGGTTACTGCAGGTTACGTCAGTTAGGGGCAAATATGTTCAAATTGAGGTTAAAAAATAATGAACGCTGGTGTACGTGATCGAAGGAATCACCCATTTCAATATAATAAACTGTTTCCGTAACACCCCATATATATATATATATATATATATATATATATATATATATATATATATATATATATATATATATATATATATATTATATATATATATATATATATATATATATATATATATATATATATATATATATATATATATATATATATATATATACAGGTGTACAAGTATGAAATGCGAATTTTTTTTCTAAAAAAAACATGTTAAATTCGGAAGAATGATAAAAAAAACGCTTTATTCAAAGTATGCTCCATCGCTTGTTATACATTTTTCCCATCTTTCGGGCAATTTGTGAATACTACGCCAGTAAAAATCTTCCCCTTTTGCTGCGAACCATTCATCGAGCCATTTTTTCACATCTTCGTACGAACCAAAGCGCTGCTCAGCAAGTGCGTGACCCATCGATGCAAACAATTGGTAATCGGAAGGAGCCAAGTCTGGTGAGTAAGCTGCATGGGGTAGAACTTCCCAGCTGAGTGCTTCCAACGTGTTGCGAACTGGTTTTGCCGTATGTGATGGAGCATTGTCATGAAGAAAAATGACTTTGTGCTGCCTCTTTCGGTATTCTGGCCTTTTTTCAAGCAGTGAACTGTTCAAATTGGTCAATTATGGTTGGTAACGTTTAGTATTAGCTTGGGATTCTCAAAATAAATCCACTTTTCATCCCCTGTAACTATACGATGCAAAAACGACTTCCTTTTGTACCGAGCGAGCAAAATGTCACACATGTTTTTGCGCTTTTCCATTTGCTTGTCGTTCAACTCATGTGGTACCCATCTACCGGTCTTCTGAATCTTTTCCATCTCTCGTAGCCGATTAGAAACAGCCTGTTGACTAACGCCCAATCGCTCGGTGAGTTTTTTGCGTTTGTGAATCATCTTCGTCCAACAATGCTTACAATTCCACATCTTCGTATTTTTTTGGCGGTTTTCCACGTTCCTTGCCTGTAACATCGAAGTCACCACTTTTGAAACGCCGAAACCATCGTTCACACGTATCTTGCGATGGAGCATGTTCACCATAAGCTTCTCGAAGTAATCGGTATGATTCAACAGCAGTTTTCTTCAAATGAAAACAAAAAATTAATGCTGTCCGCGAATGCTCTTTGTTCGGTATAAATTTCGACATATTGAACACAACAACACAACACTATGCACACACTTTTCCAATTTATTAATTTAATTTGCCCAGCGCTGTGTTTCCCACCGAGTACAATTTACAGCGATTCAAGAACAACGTGAATCGCTTTTTCCGCACACATGCCGCTCTTGTAGCGCTTTAGGGACTTCCCTGCAGCACGTGTGCTAGACCCAAAAAAAATAAAAAAATCACTCGTGCGCGTCTGACACTTGTTGATGACACAACAAAATGGCGCAGTGTCAAATCTTTATAGTACAAACTGCATTGGTGCACCATCTGTTGTCTGAATTCCGCATTTCATACAATATAACATAACTTGTTTGTAAACTATTCTGAAGTGATCTGAATTTTGTAATGATAACATGGTGCCGAGTTGCTAATCGAATTAATAAAGGACGATGGGTTTTATAAAATTTAGCCTGGATGGGATGCAATTTGAAAGTTTTTTTTTTATAGTTTTTTTAACACTCTTATACAGACTCTATTTGAAAAAGTGACTTTATTTAGTATAGTATTGGAACGAGGTAAAAATAATGCCCCAACTTAATAACATTTCTTTGCTTATTTATAGATTGCTCGACTGGGCGCCGGCCCCCATTGACAGTGTACTGGAATCAGTGCATCTCTCTTATTAACAATTAATACAATCCACAATGTAGATCTACCAATATAATTGCTATTTTTAAGGCGCGTGAATGAAAAAGCCTTATTTGTTTATTATTATTATTAACTGTACACCACTGGAAAAGATAAAACTAGATCAAAATATTTATCATTTGAGAAAGTTCTATTAATAAGCAATTTATAATTCAATGCATTTACTTTGTAGTTACAAAATTATCAAGAGAGCTTAAGATAACTCCACTCTAATATTCTTAAAAAAAAAAATGATAAAACACCCCATAATGAGAAAATATAGAAATTCATATAATATGTAGGCAACCATTTTCTAGTAATGGGAATAAATGAGCAAAATTTTATCGGGCTAAATTTTTCACTTGCAAAAATAACTAATATCGAGCCAATTGACCATGTCGTTCCTTTAGGCAGCGATGCTAAACTTCATGAGACAAATACTAAAATTCACTAAAAATTCTATATGAAGCCACAAGATCTGGCAAATGCTAATGAACATTATAGAAGTAAATTTTCAGAAAGTGTATCAATCGAGAGCAATAAGCTAGCTCTTCCGTTAGAAGAAATGTAAGTCCTACTAAAAACTCTAGATACTAAATTGAACTATTTTGGAATTATTGGTATTTGAAATTAAGGAGATCAAATTAAAAAAAAAAAAAAGCTGGTTTGTGTCAAACATTTACTGTCAGATAAGGACTTAACGCGTCAAAAAATGATTTATTGACGAACATGTTTATTGCTGCATTTTGTGAAACTGCAATTTGAGCGTAATATCATATTGGTACATTTAACAGAAACTGAAAGAATCACTTTGTTAATGATGGTTGGTTACGGAGACCGTAGGAGAACACAACAGGACGTGTGTGATCTTTTTAACGCAGAATATCCGAATCGAGAACCTATTACCCAATCCGTAGTTAGCAAAACATTAAAACAATTTAAACAATTAGGTCATGTTAAGGATCGTTCTAAATCGGGACCTCTAAAAGTTAAAACAAGGGATGGTAAAAAGATGTTTTTATTGGAAATTAGAGAAAATGCCCATAGAGCCACTCGTCAACTTTGCCTAGATCACAACATAAAATTACATTCATACAAACCCATTCTTTGCAAGAATTATCTGAAGATGACTAAGACAGACGCGTTGATTTTCCGAGGTCATGATGGAACGAATCAATAATGATCCTAACCTGATTCATAATGTTGTTTTTTTCCGACGAGGCTACATTTTGTCTTAACGGAAGAGTTAACAGGCATAACTGCCGGTATTGGTCTACTGAGAATCCTCACTGGATAATTAACAGTCATTCTCAAAGACCACAAAATATAAACGTGTGGGCAGGGATTTGTGGACGTCATATCACTGGTCCCTTTTTTTATCGATGGAAATTTTACAGGACAGCGGTGTTTACAGTTATTCCAAGAGTAAGTTATTCCGACTTATGTGGGTATTTTTCTCGATGAAAATAATTTGGATACTTCTAACATGAATCTGTGGTATTAACAGAACGGAGTACCTCCTCACTATGGAATCAATGTTCGTAGATATTTGGATGCGATTTTTCCTAATCTAGAATTTTTAGTAGGACTCAAAAATAAAATAATATACAGGGCTTTCCATTTAGAAAAATAAAGATGGCGTAATTTCTTCGAACTGAGAGTTCAAAACAAGTGACGCAGATCCTAAAAGATAAGGAGATTGATGGGGATGTCAGAATTATTGAGAACCTATACTGGCAACAAAAAGCAATAATAAGAAAGTGTAGAAATAAGAAGAAGTGTTAGGCAAGGTTGCATTTTGTAACCGCTGATTTTCAATTTATATTCAAGAAAGATCTTTATAGAGATCCTAACTGACACTGACGAAGGTATTAATATCAATGCAATACGTATAAATAACCCGCGCTATGCGGATGACCCTGTCATTTTGGCTAGTAGTCCAGAAGGTCTCCAATATCTGTTGGACAATGTGATAAACGCAAGCGAGAAATTCGGTTTAACGCTAAACATCAGTGAAACTAAATATATAGTAGTGTCAAAGCAACAACAGGCTAATGTTTCAGATTACATACATAATAAGCAATTAGAAAAAGTGGATAGGATAACATATCTTGGAAGTATTATAGCAGCAACTGGGTTCATTCAGTGAAAATAAAATAACGAATAGAGAACAGCATTTATCAAATTTAAAAATCAGCAAGAACAGTTTGTATCAAATGTATTATGCAACCATGACCTGAATCTGAGTTTGAGAGTTAGAATTCTGCATTGTTACATGATTTCAATGCTGGTATAAGGTGTAGAGTCTTGGATGCTTACGGAAAACCCAAGCAAAAAAGTTAAAGGCCTTCGAAATGTGGACATAAAGAAGGATGTTGAGGATTAGTTGAGTACATCGAGTAAAAAATGAGGAGATTTTGAGGAGGATAAGGAAAGAAAAAGAAATACTAAGAAGTATAAATAAGGAAATTATTATAAGTAAGTGTAAGATAAGACATACAAGAATTCCAAGAAGAGAACCCTGAAGAAGAACAGAATACGGAAATAAAAGAGATAGAACTAAGCTATGAAGAAGTAAAGAAGACAATAAAAACACTCAAAAATAATAAATCTGCAGGGCCTGGGGGTGTGGTAAATGAAATGATTAAGTACGGGTCTAATAAATTACATCGAATGCTGAGAAACATGTTCCACAGAGCGATAAATGGAGAAAAAATACCAGAGGAATGGTCAAAAGCTTGTATAGTATCTATATTTAAAAAGGGAGATCGCAGAAAATGCACAAACGATAGAGGCCTAAGCATAATATCGAGTATGGGACGTTTGTATGGAAAAATTATTAAAAATATCATGGAGGAAAATATAAAAGGAAAAATTGGAGAAGACTAAGCAGGCTTTACGGCCGGAAAATCATGTATAGACCACATATACACTATAAAACAAACAATGGAAAAAAAAACTGGCAAAGAATAGAGAAGTTCATCTAGCCTTCATGGACATAAGAAAGGCCTATGACTCAGTACCAAGACAAAGATTATGGAACGGAATGAAAGAAATAGGCACTGACAAAGAACTAATATACGCAGTAAAAGCTCTCTACGAAAACAACACAGTGAATAAAAATAGGACATAAAATAGGGAAGAGACTCCAAACATCAAAAGGCCTATTACAAGGATGCTTTACATCCCCAACACTATTCAAAATATACCTCAAACAAACATTAAAAAAATGGAAGCAAAAATGTAGTGGAATGGGAGTCCCAATACGAGAAGATTACTTATATATTGGTTTCGCAGACGACCAAGTAATCATAGCGCAAGATGAGGAAGACTTCAGTTATATGGTAAGAAAACTGAAAGAAGAATACACTAAAGCAGGATTAGCAATAAACTTTGATAAAACGGAATATCTAACAACAAAGGAGGGAAACGTGGAGAATCTAGAAGTCGATAACGAAAGAATAATCAAAGGAACTGATAGATTTAAATATTTAGGAACCATCATTTCAAAAAATGCAACATCAGAAGAAGAGATTAAAGCTAGATTAGGACAAACGCGGACATGCATAAGACAATTAAATTCGATCCTGTGGGACAAGCACATTACAAAGAGAAACAAAACATGCATATACAAATCAATAATACAAAACATAATGACATACGGGTCAGAAACATGGACGATCAATAAAAGAAATAAATCTAAAATTAACGCGGTAGAGATGGAGTATTGGAGAAGATGTTGTAGAGTGACATGTATGGAGAGAATAACAAATGAAGAAATAAGAAGCAGAATGAACATCAAAGAGAACGCAATAAACACCATTGAAGAAAAACGATTAAAATGGTATGGACACATAAGACGGAGCGAAGATAATAGGTGGATAAAGAAAATAACGGAGTGGAGCCCTATAGGGAGAAGAAAAAGAGGAAGACTCAGACAATCGTGGAGAGACGATGTGGACGAGGCTATGGAGGACAGGGGTCTAACAGATGGAGACTGGTAAGATAGAAACGGATGGAATCAAAGGCTGAGAGAAGGAAGACAGCTTCAGCTGTAGAAAATCTTTGAGATATATATATATATATATATATATATATATATATATATATATATATATATATATATATATATATATATATATAAGTGTAAGACATTTCGAGAAATATAGCATACAACTTGTAATGCAGAGTAAGATTGCCGGTAATCGTGGTGCTGAAAGACGAAGGAGAAACTCCGTCAGTGGTTTATTATGACAACAGCATCTCTATTTACAAAAGCAATGAATAAAGTCATCATACTGAACTTGATAACCAAATGAGTATTAATAAAATAAGTATATACGTACATATTATATTTCGGACAAAGCCGTGGGTACAAGTTAGTTTTTAAATAAAAATATTTGCGAAACGAGCAATAATTTGTCTTTTTTATTTTCTCTACTTTTGAAAACTATCCAATAAACCGAATGCAAAAATAGATTTTTTTTTCTAGATTGCATTATTTTGTTTGGCAAGGTCATGGTTTTTAAAATAAAACTAATAGTAGGTAATCAAATTTAAAAATACCTCTTGACATGTCTGATATTTTAAGAACTAAAATAAAAAATGCATCATAGTTATATTTTTTTTTAGTTTAAGGTTTTTGAAACTTATACCCTACATACAGGGTTTCTTTCATACAAGCTTTATCATTTTCTCATTTTGAGAAAAAACTTATTTTGCTCATACCAGTTATAAAGTTTAGTTTTTTTGTAGATTAGTCTCTAATTATATCCTCTTATATATTATTTTTGTTAAGATCAGAATTAATTAATTAATTTATTTATTTATTATCAACGGTAACACCATTTCTACAAAAAACATCGACAATATGCTAGAGAAAAAAACAATGTGAATGAACAATATAATTAAAGCTAAATCTAAAACTAAAACTAATAGGTCAGAATGCAGGATATTACAATCTAAATTAATCACTTTAAAGGTAAACAGTACTTCACATATAATACCAATGGGAAACTACCCGAAAATTAAAGAAACTCTATAGCGAGGTCAGTTGCTTGACGATATTTTTGAATCGGTGTACTGGGCCATCAATTGGCAAATTGTATTTATCAAAATTACGCTGTATTCAAAAGATTGGACTATGCAAGACATAGTTCCTGGTGACATTAGCTGGGTAAAATAACGACCTGGCGCGGGTACGATGTACCGTATGAAAAGATAATTTACTAAGTAAGTACTCACAGTCAATAAATCCATTTAACAGCTTAAATAAGAAATGTAGATCAGCTTGCATTCGTCTGTCCTGAAGGGTCATAGTTGGTATGTCCCTCAGTTAAAGGAATTTTCAGTTTAAAAGAACAGATACGTAAGAATTTTTTTTGGACACTCTCCAACTGATTAATATGGACATTATAAAAAGGAGATAACACCGGGCTTGCATACTCCAAAATCGGTCGAACTTACGAGCAATATAATAATTTAAACATTACAAGAAAAATCGGCACTAAATCTATCAATGTGGCTCGCTGCACCACACTCATTTGATGGCCGATGAAAGATAAAGAACAATCAAACATCACACCAAGATCCCTAATCTCATGTACCCGTTTTAAAATGGTTGTATTTATACTATAGTCGAACTGCATAGGACTTTTTAATCTGGAAAATGATATACAGGAGCATTTATCAGTATTCAGACTTCAGCCGTTTAAAGTTGCCCCATGGAAAAATATGTCAACATCCGCTTGCAAAACAACATTGTTCATAGGACTAGAAATAATTTTGAATAATTTCAAATCATCGGCAAACATGAGAAAAGAAGTATTGGTCAGGAAATCCCTCAAGTCATTTACAAATAAGAGAAATAATAGGGGGCCGCAGTGAGAGCCCTGGGGAACGCCCGAGGGCACTATACTTAGGTTAGAGATATAATTATTTATTCTTACACTTTGCTGACGGCCCATTAAAAAACTCTCCAGCCAACGAAGAATGTGAATGTCGAACCCAAGCGACACAAGTCTGCTCAACAATAACCGATGGTTCACTTTGTCGAACGCCTTGGAGAAGTCAGTATATATGGTATCAACCTGGCAGCCCCTCTCAAATGCGCCCAACAGGTAATTCTCATATGTCAGAAGATTAGATACACAGGAACGAGAACGCTGAAAGCCATACTGTTCATCCATGATCACCCGCCTCCAGTGTCAAGAAAGACAAGAAGTGACCAGTGAGTCCAAAAGCTTTGGTATGGTCGACTGTATGCAGATGCCCCTATAATTAGTCACATCGCTACGATCACCAGATTTAAAAATTGGGGTTATATAGGAAGTTTTCCAATAATCAGGATATACTTCAAAATCCAATGAGAGATTGGACAGGAAGTGAAGTGCTCTGCTTAAGGTACACACGCATTTCTTTAATAATAGAGGCGGGACACCATCAGGCCCACTTGAGGTTTTAGGCCTGAGCGACATCAGTTCATTAAAAACATCAGTCAAACTAATAATCACGTTATTTAATGTTGTCAATTCAGTAAGGCTCGAGTAGTAGTCCGGTATTCCCAAAAGGGCATCCTCATACACACTCGAGAAATATTTAGCAAACAAATTGACCGTAAGATCACCACTACTACTCGTCCTACCCCATGCATGGAGTTAAGATACCCATTCGATCTTTTGCAATTATTTACATGTTTCCAAAATTCTGACGGACTTCTGTTGAGATTGAATTCTATTCTATTTATGTAATCCTGATAACATAAGCGCTCAAGAGTTTTACACTATTCCCTGAGTTGTGCGAATAACTCATAATCGGCAAATAGCATAGTCTGCTTGTAATGCCTATGGGCTATTTTTTTTAACAATAAGTCGTTTTAGACGAGAAGAAAACCATACTGGAAAATTCGTACTTTTAAACACCTTGATAGGCACAAACATCAACAACAACAACAATTAAAAAATAGCATAAAAAAGACGTATGATATACAAGGTGCCGTGCAAATTCTGGTCTAGATGTCTGTACCAAACTTCTCTCGTCAGATAAGTCTGTTTGAAGCAATATTTTGGAGTGTTTGAAAATCGTTTATTCCTGTCTACTGGTGAATTTTGCGCATCCATGACAGTCTTTCTGTAGAATCAGGCGTTAAAAGCCATAACGTCCACTACGAAGAATGTGCCCAAGTAAAGAATCTTACTCCTTTTTATCTTTTTAAAAAATTCACGATCTTCTAGATTTGCTCTTTGTTTCTTACTCCATCAGCACAAGGTATCCTCAACATTCTTCTCAGCATACACATTACAAATGCCTCTAGTTCGTTAAGAGACGAGATTTTCAAGGTTTATGTTTCAACATCAAATAATAAAATTGATCAAACATAGCACTTAGCCATCCGGTACCTGAGTTGTAGGATGAGGTTTTTTTTTCCAAAGAAATTTTGCGCTGCTTGATAAAAATTGATCTTGTCTGCTCAACTCGGGCTTTAATTTTCATATTCGGATCCCACTTACTATCCCAGGTATCTAAACTTTCTAACTTGTTCTAAATTTTCGACATTTATACGAATGCCGACGTCCTGGATTGGATTTCTGCTAATAATCGTAAATTTTGTTTTGTTTATATTGATGTTCAATGCAATGTTTTCTCCTGCCTTGTGTATAGCTTCCAATAATGCCTGAAGAGCGTTTGTGCTATCTGTTAGAATGGCAGTGCCATCCACATATCTGATGTTGTTTATCAGAACGCCGTTTACCTTGATATCCAGATCACGCCGTGATATTGCCCTGACGAAGGCTTTTTCGACATATATATACGAGGCTGGTTTGAAAAGTCCGTGCAAAGTCCGAGAGATGGCACCACCGGCGCGTATCGAGGTCATGTTTAGTTAGTAGCATCTCTTGAATGAACGCACACCAAGTTTCAGCCATATTGGTCTATTTCCTTGTGTTTGGCATTCGTGTGAATCAAGGAAGTCGAGTGATTTTCAAGAAATGGACGAAAAAGAATTTCGTGTGGTGATTAAACATTACTTTATGAAAGGCAAAACGCCTTAGGAGACTAAAGAGAAGCTTGATAAACATTATGGTGACTCTGCACCTTCGATTAGAACAGTTTATAAGTGGTTTCAAAATTTTCGGACTGGCCATATGGGCACAAGTGATGCTGAACGTTCTGGACGGCCTGTGGAGGTTACGACTCCAGAAATCATTGATCAAATCCATGATATGGTGATGGATGACAGAAGAGTTAAGGTGCGTGAGATTGCTAGTGCTGTGGGCATCTCGACTGAACGGGTACATAATATTTTGCATAAACATTTGGACATGAGAAAGCTATCCGCAAGATGGGTGCCGCGATTGCTCACGCTTGACCAAAAACGGAATCGTGTGAAGTGTTGCAAGGATGGTTTGCAGCTGTTCCAGAACAATCCGGAGGACTTTAAGCGTCGTTTCGTCACTGTGGATGAAACATGGATACATTACTATACTCCTGAGACCAAACAACAATCTAAACAATGGGTTACCAAGGGGGAATCTGCACCAAAAAAGGCGAAGACCGTTCCTTCGGCCGGAAAGGTTATGGCGACTGTCTTTTGGGATTCGCAAGGGATAATCCTCATCGACTAACTGGAAAAGGGTAAAACTATTACAGGTGAATATTATCCATCGTTATTGGACCGTTTGAAAACCGAGCTGCAAGAAAAACGCCCGCGATTGGCCCACAAGAAAGTCCTTTTCCATCACGACAATGCACCAGCACACACCTCAGCAGTTGTGGTCGCAAAATTAATGGAAAGAGGATTCCAACTCGTTTCACATCCCCCCCATATATTCTCCAGACTTGGCTCCTTCGGACTACTATTTGTTCCCCAATTTCAAGAAATGGCTGGCGGGACAAAGATTTTATTCAAACGAGGAGGTGATTGCAGACACTAATGAATATTTTGCAGACTTGGACAAATCCTATTATTCGGAAAGGATCAACAAACTAGAACATCGTTGGACGAAGTGTATAAGTCTAAAAGGAGACTATGTCGAAAAATAAAAAAATTTGGTTTACCCCAAACACATAAGTAGTTTTTATTTTTGCACGGACTTTTCAAACCAGCCGTATAAGTCGGAGACTATGTCGATATATAGTTTTTATTTTTGCATAAACCAGCCTCGTATATATATATATATATATATATATATATATATATATATATATATATATAAAGGAGGAGGGTTGTGGCGTTAGGAGTTAGCACCCTAACACACGTAAAAGCTAAACTGGGAAATGCTAGTTGTTTTTGAAAAGTAGGATGAAAAATCAAAAGATAAACAAAAATCCCCGGGTGGCAATCCACACCTTCGAAGAAAGGGAGCCCCATCGGATACGGGGGGGGCAATTCTACTTCAAAGCGAATAGTTAACCCAAGCTTAAAACTCAGCCAAACGAAGAAATCCCGAAACAGAATAGCTGCTCTCGGCACCTGGAACATACAGGGATGGAGGACAAAGAACATCGAAGTCATACAAGTGTTTAAGAAGATGAACATAGACATTTTAGTAATAAGCGAGACGAAGAAAAAGGTAAGTGGAATAGAAGAAATAGATGAAATGATGCATTGTTGGAGTGGAGTAAAGAAGGAAGAAAGAGTAAAGGCCGGAGTAGGAATATTAGTAAAAAAGAAGTGGAAAAAGAAAATAACATCTTGGGAACCCATCAATGAAAGAATCATGAAACTAAATATAACAATGCTAGGAAAAGACATGGTAATATTAGGAGTATACGGCCCAACAGAAGACAGCACTATAAGAGAAAAAGATAACTTCATGGAAACACTAGAAATTGAAATACAAAAAGTAAAGAAAAACCAAGAATTAATAATAATGGGAGATCTGAATGGGAGAACAAGAAGGAAAACAAAGGACAATACCGTAGGACCATTCGGAGAAGACATTACTAACTACAACGGAGAGAGACTAATAGAGCTGTGTGAACTAAACGGCCTCAAAATAACAAACGGATTCTACAAACACAAAGACATCCACAAATATACTTGGATGCAAGAAACACGAAACTTAAAATCAATAATAGACTACATTATAATTAAAAACGATACCACTATCAAAATAAAAGACGTAAGAGTAAAGAGAGGGTCAGAATGTGGAACAAACCATAGACTAGTAATGGCAAATATAAAAGTACCGTGGTACAAGACAATAAAGCAAAAAGGAACAATAGATAAAGACAACAGAAATACTAATGAGATAACAGAAAAAGCAGACAAAGAAATAAAATACAAAATACACTTACTGCAAGACGAAACGATAAGAGACCTATACAGACGACGATTAGATCAAAAATTAAATGAATTTAATTACGACAATTACGATATATGATCACATAAAAGAATGCATCAAACAGGCGGCCCTAAAAGCATTAGGTAAAGAAGACAATGAGAATAAGAAACATAAAATTAGAATCTGTGAAAAAACCAAAGAATCTATAAAGGAGAAAAAAAAAGACTATACGAAAAATGGCTGAATACAAAATCAGAAGAAGATCTACGGAAATATAAAGAGAAAAATGCAGAAACGAGGAGGATGATAAACAAAGAAAAGAACGAGAGAGGGGAAAAATCGTGCGAACATGTAGAATAGTATATAGGAGGAACTAGAAGCACAGAGTCATGGAGAATAATTAAAGCATTAAGGACCAACAATAGAGAGAATATGTATATAGAGTATATCCCAGAAAGCGAGTGGGAAGAATATTATAAGAAGCTGCTAACAGAAGACAGACAAGAATTCCAGGAAGAGAACCCTGAAGAAGAACAGAATAAGGAAAAAAAAAACAAAAAGAACTAAGCTATGAAGAAGTAAAGAAGACAATAAAAACACTCAAAAATAATAAATCTGCAGGGCCTGGGGATGTGGTAAATGAAATGATTAAGTACGGGTCTAATAAATTACATCGAATGCTGAGAAACATGTTCCACAGAGCAATAAATGGAGAAAAAAATACCAGAGGAACAGTCAAAAGCCTATATAGTATCTATATTTAAAAAGGGTGACCGCAGAAAATGCACAAACTATAGAGGCCTAAGCATAATATCGAGTATGGGACGTTTGTATGGAAAAATTATTAAAAATATCATAGAGGAAAATATAAAAGGAAAAATTGGAGAAGACCAAGCAGGCTTTACGGCCGGAAAATCATGTATAGACCACATATACACTATAAAACAAACAATGGAAAAAAAATGGCAAAGAATAGAGAAGTTCATCTGGCCTTCATAAACATAAGAAAGGCCTATGACTCAGTACCAAGACAAAGATTATGGAACGCAATGAAAGAAATAGGCATTGATAAAGAACTAATACACGCAGTAAAAGCTCTCTACAAAAACAACACAGTGAACATAAAAATAGGACATAAAATAGGGAAGAGACTCCAAACATCAAAAGGTCTATTACAAGGATGCTCTACATCCCCCACACTATTCAAACTATACCTCGAACAAACATTAAAAAAATGGAAGCAAAAATGTAGTGGAATGGGAGTCCCAATACGAGAAGATTACTTATATACTCTAAGTTTCGCAGACGACCAAGTAATCATAGCGCAAGATGAGGAAGATCTCAGTTATATGGTAAGAAAACTGAAAGAAGAATACACTAAAGCAGGATTAGCAATAAACTTTGATAAAACGGAATATCTAACAACAAAGGAGGGAAACGTGGAGAATCTAGAAGTAGATAACGAAACAATAATCAAAGGAACCGATAGATTTAAATATCTAGGAACCATGATTTCAAAAAACGCAACATCAGAAGAAGAGATTAAAGCTAGATTAGGACAAACGCGAACATGCATAAGACAATTAAATTCGATCCTGTGGGACAAGCACATTACAAAGAGAAACAAAACACGCATATACAAATCAATAATACAAAGCATAATGACATACGGGTCAGAAACATGGACGATCAACAAAAGAAATAAATCTAAAATTAACGCGGTACAGATGGAGTATTGGAGAAGATGTTGTAGAGTGACACGTATGGAGAGAATAACAAATGAAGAAATAAGAAGCAGAATGAACATCAAAGAGAATGCAATAAACACCATTGAAGAAAAACGATTAAAATGGTATGGACACATAAGACGAAGCGAAGATAATAGGTGGATAAAGAAAATAACGGAGTGGAGCCGTATAGGGAGAAGAAGAAAAAGAGGAAGACCCAGACCATCGTGGAGAGACGATGTGGACTAGACTATGGAGGACAGGGGTCTAACGGATGGAGACTGGGAAAATAGAAACGGATGGAATCAAAGGCTGAGAGAAGGAAGACAGCGTCAGCTGTAGAAAATCCTTGTTATATATATATATATATATATATATATATATATATATATATATATATATATATATATATATATATATATATATATATACAGTTAGTCCAAAAAGTCACCATACACCACCTGCTTTCTATACTATTTATGTTTAACTAATTAATTGGAATTTTGAGAAAACATATTTAAATTAATATGTGAAACTTAACCAACGAGAATTAATATTAAAAACAACTACGGAACATTTTATTTAGAAGTTATATCATTGTTACAAAAATGTAAACAAAATTAATATCAAAAAAGTCTCCATACACTCAAGATCTTCATTGAAAAAAAAAAACGTTATAATCAGCAGCATTTTATCAAGCTATTTGTTGCTCGCTAACCTAAAAACGAATGAATAATTTTCGGCTATACTTTATAATCTGCCACTTGTTGCTAGTAATAACTGATTTATGGAAAGATGGAAAATCGTACAGAAATATAGGGAAAATTATGGTAACTCAAATCCGTAAGTGTAGTAAACAAAAGTAGATACGAAATTTTTATTTTAGTTGTACAAAATACAATATTATGTCGCCTAAATTTTCTGGAAAACGGTCTAAGTGGCTGTCTAAATAGTGTATTTTAATACTCATATTGCACCCTAAGGATTTGAAACTATTAAGCATCTTGTTAACCATTTCAACATAGTTTTGAGCTTTATGTTTGCCTAGAAAATTTTCTACAACTGCAACAAATGATGTCCAAGCTTCTCGTTCAACTTGATTCATTGAATTTATGAAGGCAGGATCCTTAATTAATTGTCTTATTTGTGGGCCGTCAAATATCCCTGCTTTGAGTTTTTCTGTGCTCAACTGATGCATTTTTACCCCTATATATGCAAAACAAGACCCATTCTTATCAAGAGCCTTTACAAATTGCTTCATTAAGCCCAACTTTATATGTAACGGAGGAAGTATGGTTTTTTCTCTTTCAACCAAAGCGTCGTTAATGACATTCTTTTCCCCAACGTCCATGTTTTCTCTCTGAGGCCAATCTTTTCTAACCCAGTGGTGTGTTTTATCCCTACTATCCCAGAGGCACAAGAAACACGGATATTTCGTGTAACCACTTTGCTGCCCAAGAAGAAAGTTTACCATTTTTAAGTCTACACAAATCATCCATTGATGTTCGTAATACTTTATCTTCTGCAAGACCAAAGCTATGGTATTATATTCTTCTTTCAGTTTCGTTGAGTGAGCTAGTGGTATTGAACCATATTTATTCCCATTATGTAGAAGGACACATTTTAAACTTCGCTTTGAACTGTCAATAAATAGGCGCCAATCATCTGGAATATATTCAGAAAGTCCCATTTCTTTCATGAGTCCCCTAATTTCGTGACAAAATACAAGATTGTCTTCTTGAGAAAAGAATGGTAGCAGATCTTTTTCTCTTGTACGGTAAAAGGTAATTTTGGTTCCTTGTTCCAGTAAATTTTTGTCGTTCAACCTAGAAGCCAGTACTTCAGAAGCTTTTTTCGATAAATTGAGATCCCTGGTGAGATCATTTAATTCATTTTGATTGAAGCGTTGAGGAACTGATGACGTCCCCTCATAGTCACTGTTAGTTTCATTAGCATCAGAACTTTTATTAGCATCAGAAGAGCGATCAGAGGGAAAATATTCGTCATCAGAGATATATGGTAGCTGATGAAATGTTGGAATCGGTATTTCATCTGAGTGCGGGATAGGGCGTATTGCCGAGTCTAAATTGGGATAAGTCCACTTACTGCGGTTATTTCGATTGATTCCATTAGTATTTACTAAACAGAAATAACAATCATTGAAGTGGTTTTTTGGTTCTCTCCAAACCATTGGTACGCCGAATTTTAGACATTTTCTTTTCCCGGTAGTCCACTGCCGTAAATGCTCTGTACAAGTTTTACATACGAGATGCGGGGCCCACGTTTTGTCCTGATCACCAAGCTTAACTCCAAAGTATCCAAGATACGCTCGCTTTACAAAGTCAGTAATAGTTTGTCTGTTTTGTTGAAACATGTATTCTCCGCATATATAGCAAAACACATCAGGTTGATTTACACAACTTCTTCTTGAACTGGAACCTGAACTCATTTTAATTCTGTTCAATAACACAAAAACACTCTTTTCTTAACATAAAATAACACGCCGAATTCGATCTACTCTCATTAGTAAGAACGCACAAACTGACGAGACTTACCCGAGTTAGGTGATTAAAAGGGTCAGTTCAGGTACCTGATAGGCAATGGTTCCACTATTTATAGATTTACCTGGAATTTACTCAATTACAGACTGACAATAAAACCATTGTACCTACATTAATGAATATATAATAATTTTAGAACTCTCATAAATGAATATACTGAATAAAAACCACATTGGTAGATAAGTTGATGTATCTAAAAAAGTAGAGCTGATAGAGAAAAACGGATTGCATGTATAGATTTAGCGTCCCAAATATAGTTAAAATCAGCTCTAAAATCCCAGGCACCAAAACAAAAATATTTTTTTGTTGCCCTGTGTTATATGTAGATCCCAACAAAAGTGCAGACAATACAGACTATCGAATATATTTGTACGTTATTATACAAAAATAGGTAAACTTTAATATCATCGTGCCCGCCTGTCTGTCGTAATCCAAACAAATCAACAAAAATGATTCTAAAACGTCTATTATTCCTGCAGAAACCTTTAGAAAGACGTCTATTGCCAAAAGTATATGATACACAAATATTTAGATTTTTTATCAATTCTGAGTAAAGGGAAAAACACGGAGCATCAGCGATTATCGGTATTATCTTTGTAAGTGTTAAATTTAAACAAATTTCTTTTTAAAGTTTCATATGATTCGCGGAATTATGATTAGTAACATCATTTTATCAGTTTATTTATAGAATTGTACATGGTTCGTTAAAAAAGATACATACATCGAACTACAAATAATACTACCATGATAGTAACACGATTTTTAAGAAAATACCTTCCTTAATTGCCTTAATTATGTAATTAATTCAAAAGTAGTTAAGTTGAGCTTTTTCCTTTGTATGAACAGTATACAATGATCTTAATTGGAGCAAAAGAAGATATTAGACGCAAGTTAAAAGTTGCATTGGTGTTTGGCGGTGAACTGAGTTGGTAACGCACGACGATAATTGAGGCTATGAGCGCAATAGTGGCCTAACCCCCAAGCAAGCATCCCTATTGGAGATAAATGCAACTTCTTTTTAGTGTTCCGTACGGAACACTTATAAGATCACTTCGATGTCTGTCTGTCTGTCTGTCTGTCTGTCTGTCTGTCTGTCTGTCTGTCTGTCTGTCTGTCTGTCTGTCTGTCTGTCACACCCGATTTTCTCCGAAACTATTTGACATAGAAAGGTGAAATTTGGTAGTAATATAGGAATTGATGGCCTCATCAGAGCCATGTAGTTTTGAGAATTAAATTTTGACTTAAGGGGTTAGTTTTGGGGGATGAAGTCGGAAGTGAAAAAAAATTTTTTTTACTAGGTTATCGAGTGTGGTGTCAAATGAAAGCTTGTGAAAACGCAAGTAAAAAATATATATATAATATTATACTTGCGCGCACTTTTCTTTGTATTATTTTTAAAAATTCGCGAAAAATCGCTGTCCCGGGCCTTATCTCGAAAAGTACTTATCAAAAAATTTCGAAAAAATTCTGGAATATTCTCCACGGGGTGTAGATTGAACGAAAATTATCACGAGTGCATTACCTTTAATAGTTTATATGGTATATAAAAAAAAAAACAAAAAAATTTCAAGGTCATCAGAGTTCAGTAAAGACTGGAAACAAACTTTGTTGAAAACTCATTTGGGGTGTGTTTTGTGAAGTCACTGATCATTTTATACCACCGTAACATAAGTTTTGACTTAAGGGGTTCGTTTTGAGGGGTGAAATCGGAAGTGAAAAAAAAAATTTTTTTACTAGGTCATCGAGTGTGGTGTCAAATGAAAGCTTGTGAAAACACGAGTAAAATATATATATATATATATATATATATATATATATATATATATATATATATATATATATATAACGTAATACTTGGGCACACTTTTCTTCGTATTACATTTAAAAAATCGCTGTCCCCTACCTTATCTCGAAAAGTACTGATCAAAAAATTTTGAAAAAATTCTGGAATATTCTCCACGGGGTATAGATTGAACGAAAATTATCACGAGTGCATTACCTTTAATAATTTATTTGGTATATAAAAAAAAAACAAAATTTCAGTTTCACCAGTTTTCAATAAAGACTGGAAACAAACTTTGTTGACAACTCATTTGGGGTGTGTTTTGTGAAGTCACTGATCATTTTATACCATCCTAACAAAATTTTTTATTTTAAAAACAATCAACGTACGGAACACTAATTGTGCAAGTTCAACTTGCACTTGACCGGTTTTTTTTGTAATATTTTTTTTGCAAATTTTTCTCAGTAATAAGTTCTGATAATCAACAATTTTGTTTTTCTGTCATAAATAATTGCTATTGTTGTAATTTTGGACTACTTACAATAGAATAATAAGGAAAAATAGTTTTGTGGGTTAGGCCACTATTGCGCTCATAGCCTCAATTGTGCTCGTCACAAGACCGTTTTTTGGTAACGCTACTACTGATCACAGACCTTACATTTTTAATCACGTTATCACGGAGATTTTATATATAGGGTAATTTTTAGTGTTCCGTACGGAACACTTATAAGATGACTTCGGTGTCCGTCTGTCTGTCACACCCGATTTTCTCCAAAACTATTTGTCATAGAAAGTTGAAATTTGATAATAATTTAGGAATTGATGGCTTCATTAGAGCCATGTAGTTTTGAAAGTTAAATTTTGACTTAAGGGGTCAGTTTTGGGGGTGAAATCGGAAGTGAAAAAAATTTTCTTTCTAGGCAATCGAGTGTGGTGTCAAATGAAAGCTTATGAAAACACGAGTAAAAATATATATATAATGTAATACTTGTGCGCACTTTTCTTTGTATCATTTTTAAAAAATTGCCAAAAATCGCTGTCCACCCGCCTTATCTCGAAAAGTAATTATCAAAAAATTTTGAAAAAATTCTGGAATATTCTCCACGGGGGACAATGATGACTTTTTCTTGTTTCCGTAGCCTTTTTATTTCTGTTGTAAGGTCTGTTTATTTGGAGATTTTTTTTGTATATTTCGTTTGGATGCTTGTGTCGTTGGGGACAACCATGTTAATTAGATAGGTGACTTTTCCTATATTGTATTGAAAAGTAATATCGGGTCTATTGGCGTGGACTGTTTTATCTGTATGGATACTGATGTCGAGGTAGAGCTTGTAATCTTTATTTTCAAGTATGAATGTTAGTGTGTATTTGAAGTAGGGATCTGTGTTTTCTATGTGTTTTTATGTTGTGGCTAGTGCTTGGTGAACTACTTTTGTCGCTGAGTCAGGTCTGGCTTTGTATTTCGTTTCGGCTAATATTTGACATCCGCTTGTTATCTGTTCGATCGTTTCTTTACGCTGGTGGTATTTTCTGCATCTGTCTTCTGTAAAAGTTGGGTATTTGAAGATATGCTTTTAGTAGTTTCTGGTTAGTATGTTTCAGAGTGGATTGAGACAGAGGCAAAACAATAAGCGCTAAGCGAGTCTCCCTGAAATATACCCCGTCTGATGTACAGCTCATTCGGTTTGTGTTTTTAGGTGGATTTTAGTTTTCCATGTTTTCATAATTTATATGGTATATAAAAAAAACCAAAAATTTCAAGGTCATCAATTTTCAGTAAAGATTGGAAACAAATTTTGTTGAAAACTCATTTGGGGTGTGTTTTGTGAAGTCACTGATCATTTTATACCTCCGTTACAAAATTTTTTATTTTAAAAGCAATCAATGTACGGAACACTAATTGCGCAAGTTCAACTTGCACTTGACCGGTTATTTAATTAAGTCATAAAAAATGAAAAGCCTTCATTTTGTAAATAGACCATCAAAGAAGAGTGTCACAATGACATTATAAGGAAAATTTTGAGCAAGGAATTTAAACAAAATTAATTAAATTAGTGTGTGAATTGGGTTTTTATAACGTAACAAACTGATAGAAGCAATTTTGTCTTGGGCTGACACTAACTAAGTATCAGCCACAAAATCTCAGGTCGTAGTTTTTTTCTAAAGGAAGTTATATAACCAGTGGCAGTTATGTGGAGATTGAAAGCTAATCGTCTGATTCACCAGAAATCGTGATTCTCTGAAACAATGCATTAAACTTGGCGACTCCAATTTCTTCTATAGGTATATCTATCTATCTATCTAATAAGCCTCCCTCCATCCAGTGTCAGACATAGGCCTCACCTTCCTTCTTCCATCCCTCTCGTTTCTGCGTCTTTCTTATCCATCCTAAACCAGCCGTTCTTTTCGGGTCATCTTTCCACCTGCTTCCTATTCTCTTACGTTTAACACTTTGGTCTTTTGTCTTATACTTTCCTTTCTGATTTTGTCTTGTAATTTTATATTCAGCATCTGGTGTTTCATTGCTCTCTGTGTTTTACTCAGTTGGTCCATCATCTTCTTAGTCAATGTCCATGTCTAGGCTGTGTAGGTTGGATAGGGTATTTTGCTGTTATACAAGGCTCTTTTGACGGCCCAGCTCTCGATACTATCAAAAGCCTTTTGATAATCTATAAATACCAGGTACAACTTTAAGTTATATTCTATTGCCTTCTCAGTTAAGGTTCTGGTAGTTAAGAGATGATCACAAGTACTAAAACTCTTCCTTAAGCCAGCTTGTCCTACCGATTGGTTTAATTCCAGCTTGTTTTCCAATTTATTAATTATTATTTTGGTAAATAATTTGTATATTTGTGAAAGTAATGATATTGGGCGGTAATTGTCTCAGTTAGTCTTATCACCTTTCTTAAAAAGTAAAATTGTTGAAGCTGTGTTCCAATTTTCTGGTATTTTCTCTTCTTCTAGACATTTATTGAATAAGAGCTTCAGCACCTGTACTACCAAGTCCCCTTCCTTCTTTCAATAATTCTGTTAATACTCCCTCAGGTCTTTTCAGTGTTCCGTACGGAACACTTATAAGATCACTTCGGTGTCTGTCTGTCCGTCTGTCACACTCCATTTTCTCCGAAACTATTTGACATAGAAAGTTGAAATTTGGTACTAATATAGAAATTGATGGCCGCATCAGAGCCGTGTAGTTTTGAAAGTTAAATTTTGACTTAAGGGGTTAGTTTTGGGGGGTGAAATCGGAAGTGAAAAAAAAAATTTTTTACTAGATAATCGAGTGTGGTGTCAAATGAAAGCTTGTGAAAACACGAGTAAAAAATATATATAATGTATTACTTGCGTGCACTTTCCTTTGTATTATTTTTAAAAAATCGCGATAAATCGCTGTCCACCCGCCTTATCTCGAAAAGTACTTATCAAAAAATTTTGAAAAAATTCTAAAATATTCTCCACGGGGTGTAGATTGAACGAAAATTATCACGAGTGCATTACCTGTAATAATTTATCTGGTATATATAAAAAACAGAAATTTCAAGGTTATCAATTTTCAGTAAAGATTGGAAATAAACTTTGTTGAAAACTCATTGTGTTTTGTGAAGTCACTGATCATTTTATACTTCCGTTACAACATTTTTTATTTTAAAAGCAATCAACGTACGGAACACTAATTGCGCAAGTTCAACTTGCACTTGACCGGTTATTTTTCTTATAGGTCTAGTACACATGCTGCAGGGAAGTCCCTAAAGCGCGACAGGAGCGACACGTATGTAGAAAAGGCGATTTACGTTATTCTTGAATCGCTTGAATACTCCGTCAGGTCCTGGTGTTTTATTGTTTTTCATAGTTTTTACTGTTGTTATCTGTTATCTCCGGTATTTCTTCTGAGTTAACATTGATTATCTTATTATTTCGACGTTCTTTGAGATCATTTGGTAGGCAGTTTTTTTGTTCATACAAGTTTTCATAGTATGTTTGAATCATGTGTGTTATTTTTTCTCGATCTTTCACATCTTCTACATTTTCATCTTTTAAGTTGTGTATTTTAGTTTTTCTTAGGCTTTGTCGGAGTGCTTTCATGTTTTTGTTCTGTTCTATAATTTTTTCTATCTTTGTCTCTAACTGTTGTCTTTTATCTTCTTTAATGGACTACAAACTGAATAGTATTTCTCTTTTCCTGGGTTAGCAGTCTACGTCTTTCTTCAAACGGTAGTACGTTTTTAGGTTCCATATTTTTGCTTGGTTGCTCTTCTTTTTGCTTTCCTGTTTTCATTAATTTCGTTTATGTTTTTGTTATCAAACTCATCGATTTTAGTTAATTCTTTTCTTATTTCATTTTGGTATTCTGCTTTCTTTACTCTTAAGATGTGTGTGTATCAATTTTTGGTTTCTTTCTTGTTATGGATTTTTTCTTTCTATGCGTTCCTTGGTTTCTATTCTTCCTCGGAGTATTCTGTGGTCACTTCCCGTGTTTATTCTATTTATAACTGTTACATCCTTTACTATATCTTCTGTAGGTATATCTACTTTAATGAGGAAAGGTTTCAATACTATAGTTCGCTTGATTCCTTCCACAGTGATGTATTCAACTAGATGTTCAAAAACTCTATTGCATGGAGAATGTCATCCCCCTGGATGGATTATGCATGACTGCATTCCAAATCAACTCAAATTGCCACTTTTATACACACGTCGTTTCTGTAGCAATTTCGGGATTTGCCTGCAACATGTATTGTACAAATAGAAAAAAAATAGCATATATTTGAATGAACCGATTCATATGCTTTATATGAACACTAGCCGGGCCCGCAGCTCCGCTCGCGTGGACTTGGGTCACTACTATCGTCACTGCTTATTCCTTATGTTACCCAACGTAATAAAATATCTCCCATTATTTCCCCTTATCTCCCAATATTTCTCCTTATCTCCCATTATCTCCCAATATTTCTCCTTATCTCCCATTATCTCTACATAATTTCCATTATTTAGGCTTATCTCTGCTAATCTACCATTATTTCTCCTTATCTCTCATTATTTCTCCTTATCTCCCATTATCTCACCTTATTTCCCATTATCTAGGCTTATCTCGACTTACCTCTCAATATTTCTCCTTATCTCCCATTATTTCTCCTTATCTCCCATTATCTCACTATAACCCCATTATCTAGACTTATCTCTGCTTATCTCCCATTATTTCCCTCTATCTCCCATTATCTATACTTATCTCCCATAACTCACCTTATCTCCCATTATCGAGGCTTATATCGAATTATATAGAACATATGTATAAATTTATAGTGGTTCTCGAGTGATAAGCGCACTAACGGACAGACAGACAGACAGAGAGATGTTGCATTTTATATATATTATATTCTTTGCTACATGATATTGTTCCACATTTAATGCTTTAGGCAGTGTATTGTAAGAGAACGCGTTAGCGGCAAACTTTTTTCCGACTTCATTCACTATTATCGTCACTGCTTATTCCTTATGCTACCTATCGTAATAAAATATAGCCTATAATCTGGCCGGAGAACATATGTATGTTTTTTAAAAAAAAGTACGAAAATCGTATGAGTGGTTCTCCAGTGATAAGCGCACTAAGGAACAGACAGATAGATAGACAGAGATACGTTGCATTTTATATATATTATAGATGTAATAAAATATATATCTATAACTTGGTCAGAGAACATATGTATGAATTAAAAAATCACGTAAATCGGATAAGTGGTTCTCGAGGGATAAGCGCACTAACGGACAGACAGACAGATAGAGAAACGTTGCATTTTATATATATTATAGATATAGATTATTATTATTATTATTATATAACCTGGCCAAAGAATATATGTACGAATTTAAAAAAAGACACGTAAATCGGATAAGTGCTTCTCGCGTGATAAACGCACTAATGGACAGACAAACAGACAGAGAGACATTGCATTTTATATATATTGTAGATTATAGATTATATATATTCTCTGCTACATAATATTGCTCCATAATTAATGGTTTAGACTGTGTATTGCAAGGGAACGCGCTAGCGGCAAACTTTTTTCCGACTTCACTCACTATTTTACGTCACTGCTCATTCCTTATGCGACCTATCGTAATAAAATATAGCCTATAACCTGGCCAGAGAACATATGTATGTTTTTAAAAAAAAAGTGCGTAAATCGGATAAGTGGTTCTCCAGTGATAAGCGCACTAACGGACATTATAGATAACAACAGATGACAAGCAAAAAGATTGCAACTATAATTTGCCCCGTATATTAAAATAAAACATCCTGGAGTTTATTTTTCTCGAGAACAACATCTTATAATAATCAGGGGGAGAGTCAACCCCGACCCCCCGAGCGTGTTTTAATACCAGAAAGCAGTCGCCCAGGTAACAAAAAGCGCGGGGAGTAAACAGATACTAGTAGAGTATCGCGTATGCGGACACAAAAAGTTGGAGTGGCTGGAGGGATGCTGGGGAAATAAAGATGAAAACATTGCAGGTTTTATTGCGGTATTGATTATAAAATCAATAAAATATGGCCCAGGCAGTCGGCGAAACGAAACGGGAAAAATATAGCTGTTTCGCACAAAAGTTTATCATGTACAGAGAGGAGCGCGTTGCGTTTATTAAGAGAGCAGGAGGGTGGGATTATAGGAACGTTGTTTTTCTCTTACACTTGTATAAATTTTTCTACAACTATTTAATAATTCATTTATTAATATGGAATTTTTAAAAAATAAATATTTAAAGATGTTGGATAATTTATTAATCAACAGTCTCCAGCCAGGCACTGAATTGAATTATTATTATTCAAGAGTTTCATAAACCGATAAAAAAAAAACTGCTTTTCTTACAATAAATTTCACATCGCTTTGTCACTGAATCGCTTTGTGCGCAGTTGTTATGCAACAACAAAGTTTTAGTTCTCCTGAGAAGTTTCTTTGCTCTCTACTTTCTGTTGTGGTGATCACGACATGATAATATTAATAATAAAAGTATTTCGTGGTAAGTAAATTGTAGCGAATTTGGCTGGGAGTGGTTTTATCTCTAATAGTTCTGATAAATATTTAACCTGAATCGGAAATACCTAAAAAACAACTTTCAGTGATGTTATAAAAGTCGCAACAAATATTTACTATAAGTTCCCAAGAATTTTATACCTTGTTGTCATAAGCGGGAAATGTTACAATAGAGGTTTTCAAGGATGATGGAATGTAATACATTAATATTCCTTCTGGGTTTTAACCTGTTCGTCTAACGATGAATTTGCACGAAGCGCGACGTTTCGCCAAAATATCATTTGCCATTTTCTAGTGCTCTTGCTGCTGCTGCTGCTACTCGATACTCTGATCTTGCTGCTGCTGCCGCTCGTGTGAAGTCTGCTTATAACGACACCGTTTATAGCGAATTTCCAGTTAAAACGAACTATTTTATAATGTACGAAAAAACTTCCATAAGACCAATGCAAATTTTTATCGGTTATAACGAACCCGGTTATAACGAACTTGATCTAGAGAATTCACCGAAACTCGCTGGGAACCCCCCAGCTAAAATTGGTTTTTATGCCTCCAAGCACAAGTGCAAAGGTCCAGCCTATGGATTCTTTAAAATGTCATTATAGAAAGATGTTACTTATGAAAATGTTAGAGACGATCGATAAAGGTAAATTTTTTCTGTAACCCTATTGGACGGTATAAACTTTATCCATATGGCTTGGCAAGGAGTCAGTAGAGACACCATTGCAAACTGTTTTAAGCATGGTGTATTTTTAAGGAATTTTAAAGGAATATAGATATGACTCAGATGATGAGTTACCGTTGACTCAGTGGATTAAAAAACATCGAGAAGATCCTACTGATTGTCTAGAATTCGTTTACGATGCTGACATTCAACAAAGTACAGTGGAAATCGAGATTAAAAAGATGTTTAATCACTCTAATTTTAAAGAATATTTATGTGCCGATAAGGAATTAATGACGAGAGACATATTAACTGATGATCAAATTGTGACATCAGTAACTTCTGGAAAGATTTTAAGCGATAATGACGACGAATACAAGCTTGGAGAAGGATATAATATTTATGTTCCATCCATTTCAGAAATGACTAAGAAAATGACTGAAACTCGCATTTTTTTGGAATCTCGTGAAGTTCCTGAACGTATAGGGAGTAGTTTTTGTGACCTTAACAATTATATAAACACCATTTCTTTTCCAAGTAAAATTGTACGTATTTTAATGTTTTCGTTTATACTCGTCTACGAGGCTAGTTTGAAAAGTTCGTGCAAAATCCGAGAGATGGCACCACCGGCGCGTATCGAGGTCATGTTTAGTTAGTAGCATCTCTTGAATGAACGCACACCAAGTTTCAGCCATATTGGTCTATTTCTTTGTGTTTGGCATTCGTGTGAATCAAGGAAGTCGAGTGATTTTCAAGAAATGGACGAAAAAGAATTTCGTGTGGTGATTAAACATTACTTTATGAAAGGCAAAACGCCTCAGGAGACTAAAGAGAAGCTTGATAAACATTATGGTGACTCTGCACCTTCGATTAGAACAGTTTATAAGTGGTTTCAAAATTTTCGGACTGGCCATATGGGCACAAGTGACGCTGAACGTTCTGGACGGCCTGTGGAGGTTACGACTCCAGAAATCATTGATCAAATCCATGATATGGTGATGAATGACAGAAGAGTTAAGGTGCGTGAGATAGCTAGTGTTGTGGGCATCTCGATTGAACGGGTACATAATATTTTGCATAAACATTTGGACATGAGAAAGCTATCCGCAAGATGGGTGCCGCGATTGCTCACGCTTGACCAAAAACGGAATCGTGTGAAGTGTTGCAAGGATGGTTTGCAGCTGTTCCAGAAGAATCCAGAGGACTTTAAGCGTCGTTTCGTCACTGTGGATGAAACATGGATACATTACTATACTCCTGAGACCAAACAACAATCTAAACAATGGGTTACCAAGGGGGAATCTGCACCAAAAAAGGCGAAGACCGTTCCTTCGGCCGGAAAGGTTATGGCGACTGTCTTTTGGGATTCGCAAGGGATAATCCTCATCGACTATCTGGAAAAGGGTAAAACTATTACAGGTGAATATTATTCATCGTTATTGGACCATTTGAAAACCGAGCTGCAAGAAAAACGCCCGCGATTGGCCCACAAGAAAGTCCTTTTCCATCACGACAACGCACCAGCACACACCTCAGCAGTTGTGGTCGCAAAATTAATGGAAATAGGATTCCAACTCGTTTCACATCCCCCCTATTCTCCAGACTTGGCTCCCTCGGACTACTATTTGTTCCCCAATTTGAAGAAATGGCTGGCGGGACAAAGATTTTATTCAAACGAGGAGGTGATTGCAGACACTAATGGTTATTTTGCAGACTTGGACAAATCCTATTATTCGGAAGGGATCACCATCTAGAACATCGTTGGACGAAGTGTATAAGCCTAAAAGGAGACTATGTCGAAAAATAAAAAAGGTTTACCTCAAACACATAAGTAGTTTTTATTTTTGCACGGACTTTTCAAACGAGCCTCGTATGTACCAACATACACAATAATAACTTTAGTGTGACTTGTTTTATTTTCCTTTGAACGTTTTCTTTTAATTTAATAATTATTATTATTCATTTTTATAAGCATTAGCGCCTAATCTAAATAAAAAAAGTAGTGAAAAATGTGTTGTTTATTGTTTCTAACGAACTTCGGATGTAGCGAACCATTCTTAGTGATTTTTTGGAGTTCGTATAAACGGACTTCACTGTATATATATGTATATATATATATATATATATATATATATATATATATATATATATATATATATATATAAGTTGGATTGAATTCTTTCTTGAACCTTGGAATATTGAATATATATTTTTTTCAATTTCTTGGGCTTTATGGTTCTTTTGTTTTAAGGATAGAGAAATTACATCATGTTCTAGTTAGAATTTATTGAAAACGTTTCGCCCTATTTTCAGGCTTCTTCAGTTCATCTAAAAATTGAAATTTTCTGTTTTGGATATTCAATAGGACGCACAAATTATGAATATATAAAATTCTTAAACTTATAATACAATGTAGAAGGTGAAAATAATAAAAATACACACAAAAATGTATATGAAAACTTACATGTGTGGGTTGAAAAGAAGTCTTCGTTTCAACCCACACATGTAAGTTTTTATATATATTTTGTGTGTATTTTTATTATTTTCACCTTCTACATTGTATTATAAGTTTAAGAATTTTATATATTCATAATTTGTGCGTCCTATTGAATATCCAAAACAGAAAATTTCAATTTTTAGATGAACTGAAGAAGCCTGAAAATCGGGCGAAACGTTTTCAATAAATTCTAACTAGAACATGATGTAATTTCTCTATCCTTAAAACAAAAGAACCATAAAGCCCAAGAAATTGAAAAAATATATATTCATATATATATATATATATATATATATATATATATATATATATATATATATATATATATATATATATATATATATATATGGTATGGGTGAGTCTATGTCCGCTCTTAAAAGTATAGAACGATTAATCCAATTTTACCGCATTAATTTTTCGTATATAGGTCAGTTTTCCTACAATTTCCGTATTAAATTATATAGTCATTGGTTAGGATGTCCTGGAAAAGTAATGATTTGTATAGAAGGGGTAGCTGCCTGGAGCAAAATGAATTGCAAAGTAGATAAATAGCAATATCTTTTTTTGCTGTAAGGATGCAAGTCGTTGACTCTACGTAGGGGAAACGCTGGCACATGTTAGTTTTAATAAAAAATGTTTCAAACATAGGTGTAATTGCGTTAAATTAAATCGACGTCTTTATTAGAAATTTTAATAGAGGTTTTTCCATTATCATTAACTTAATTAACTTCCACATTTGGATCGCATTAAAAACAAATTTGGTTGATTTTAATAACAAAGTTCTCCAAATAAATATCCATAAATTAAAACAAAAAATCAATCTGTATAATTATATAAGTTTTAAACCTCTACTGACATCCCTTTATTGTACCCTAAAATTCAAAGGAAAGATAGAATTAAAATGTAAAAGCATTGCGCAACTACACTGGGAATAGCCCGCGAAGAATTTAATGATTTTTTGGGGGCCCAATTGAACGTGGGGGTCAGGGGGGAGCCCTCATTAGCATAGGCGGAGCAATTAAAAATATTTCGCGAACGACGCGGCGGTCGTCACACTAGGAAAAATGGCAGAACGGACGCGAGAAGAGCTTCCACTGCTCTATCGCCGCGACCTTGAGTTCTGTGGAAGAGGCATGTTAGAGTCGTCAGTGGCGGTTCTTTTAGGCTTTTTACGTACATTTTTTTTTTCTTATACATTACTTACAAAAGTATGTTTTTAGGGAAAGAAGTAGGCTCTAGCTCTCCGTATTTGATTAATGTTTTATATATATATATATATATATATATATATATATATATATATATATATATATATATATATCAATCGGTTTTATAACGTTTTCCGTCTTCCGATGCCTAATTTCCACTCCTCCCGGTACTTCCTTGTTGATTCCTGCTCTCCAGCTTTGGCGTGGTCTTCCTCGCTTTCTTTTTCCATGAGGGTTTCAATTTAAAATCTTTTTAGGTAGTCGGTCTTGTGACTTTCTCTGTACATGTCCGTACCATACCAACTGTTGGGTTCTGATTTCGTCCACTATATCGTACTTTATTTCTAAAGGTCGTCTTATCGTGTCATTTGGTATGCGGTCTTTTCTGGATTTTCTGGCTGCTCGTCTCCAGAAATCCATTTCTGTAGCTTTTAGTATTTTTTCTGTTCTTTCCTTCAATGGCCACACCTGGGAGCTGTAAGTTATTATACTTTTCACTATTGAGTTGTAAATTCTCTTCTTATTTTCAATAGTTATGTTTTTGTCCCATAGTATACTATTAAGCATTGCAATCGCTTTTCTTCCTTGGATATTCCTCTCGAATATTGCTTCTTCCAGTGTTCCGTCCCTAGATATTCTCGTTCCCAAATACTTATAACTGGCACAGTGTTTTTGATGGTGTGTCCTGTGGCCCGTTTCAAGTCCTGCTGTTGTCTTCCGACGCACATGTACTCGGTCTTTTTAATATTGACTTCTAGGCCCCATTTTTCATATTCCTCCATAAGTTTTCGTTTCATGTATTCCATATCATCGATGTCCTGAGCGACTACTACCTGGTCGTCTGCAAATGATAGCGTGTACAATGTAGTATCGTCATCCATTGGTAATCCCATACTGCTGCATTTCCTTTTCCAGTTCTTCAGTGCACTCTCCAAATAGATTTTAAATAGCGTTGGGGATATACAGTAGCCCTGTTTGAGACCCTTTGTGACCTGGAACCCTGTGGTTATACCATATTTGGTTTTCACACTACTTCTTGCGTCTTGGTATAAGGATTTTACGGCTTTAATTATTTCGGTGCTTACATTACTCCGTTGTAGTGTTTCCCACAATCTCATTAGGGGTACGCTGTCGTAGGCCTTTTTTAAATCAACAAACAAGACATGGACTTCCTGATCAAATGCGGTTTTCTTTTCTAGGATTTGTGTCAGTGAGATGAGATGGTCTATTGTGGATCTTCCTACTCTAAAGCCTGCCTGTTCTTCAGCTTCTACGTCTGCGTATTCCGTTTCTATTCTATTTTTAAGTATTTTTCCTTATATTCTGCTAATAGATCCTGTAACCGTTATTCCCCTATAGTTATCGCAATTATTTTTGTCTCCTTTCTTATGAATTGTTGATATGTATGATATTTTCCATTCCTCAGGTACTTCTGATGTGTTAATGCATCTTTGGAATAAATTCCTCAAAGCGCTAAATAGCTTTTCAGTTCCGTATTTTACTATCTCTCCTGGGATGTTTCCTGGTCCTGGAGCTCTACCATTTTTTAGCGTTTTACATTCTTCTTTAACTTCTGACGTTGTTATCCTTATTGGGATCCTCGTATAGCTATATTTGGGTTTCCATGTTGGGTACTTTTGAACTCTGGTCTATCTTCTGTTAGCATATTTGTAAAATATTGGTTCTATTTTTCTGGTGTTATTGGTGAGAAGATTTCTCTTTTCTGTTCTGTTCTCATATTTTTAAGAAGTCTCCAGCTTTCTGTGCTTTTTCTTCCTCCTGTGTAAGTGTTGAGTCTTGAGCATGTCTTTTCCCATTGGTTGTTCTTTTTGTCACTAATCATTTTGCGTACTCTAGCTTGGGATTCTTTGTATTTTACTTTGTCGTTTGTGCTCTTTGAACTTAAGTATTTGTGATAGCTTTTTCGTTTTTCTTCAATTTCGTATTTAATTTCTTCATCCCACCAATATGGTTTTTGCTGTTTTTCCCTTTTCTCTTGGTACCCTAATGCTTCCAGTGCGGCTGTGTGTAGGCATTCCTTTATATACTTATTCTTCTTTTATATTAACAAATCCCGTCCGTTGTATCTTTTGGTCCAGTCTACTCTTGTATAGATTTCTGATACTTTCATTTTGTAAGCTGCCTGTATTATATCTTATTGTTGTTTCACTTGTTGTGTGCTGTGTACTTGCATCTTCCAGTTTGCTTTCCCGTGTTGTTCGTGAGGTTATCTTTCCTTTCACAAGGTAGTGATTATTGTTTTATTCGGTGCTTATAATCGAAGAAAAAAATGCAACGTACTGTTGGAATAAAAGTGGTATAGAAACTTATTTACTATTCACCATAGTCGTAAAAAATATCACCCCGAAGATTTTTGGTTATGTCAAAGGAAGATAACTTACATAAGTACCATTACTGACACATGGTGGGTACTGCTAATTCATTCGATTTTACAACGAATTTAAACTCGTCCAACCCTGACAAATATTTTAAAGATAAAAAATTATTTACGCCAAACCTTCTTTATTTAAATTAAACAGTTTAAACTACCAGCATTTTATCTTAAGTTTTTATCATGAGGATCATATACATAAGACCTATAAATAATTGACAGTAATGCTTTTATCTTAAGCGTCAACGTACAGGGTGTCCGAAAATGGTCCGTATTTTCATTTCGAGTACTATAAAAGATTTTGAAATGGGAAGATAGAATGATTTTTATTTCGTGAAAAATTATAATTCTTGGAATTAGGCCGTGTCTAGTTGGATCGATTTCCTCTACGATTACACGAATCATATTCAGCGATTTATTCTTTAATGCCAAAATAATAATTTAACACCGCTTAAAGTTTTTCAAAAAATCGAATTATTTTTTTTAGCTAGATAAATTGTTTATCCTTTTAAGAATACAGTCGATACTCTATATAGCGAAAGACCAAAATGTTGACCGAAATTTCACTATAGAAAGTTTTTCACTATATAAAGAAAAAATCCGTATATATTGCTATGTATGTATTTTATATTGGTAATCATTTACTTGTATTTTATAAGGTACAAGCAACAAAAAAATTTGAAACATTTGAAAGTTTAAATAGTATATAGCATTTACAGGGCTAAATACATACATAAAGTCCGTACGTTATATCTTTATCCGTGCGTCATAGTTTTCAGGCCATATCACAGACGACTATTATATTATTTGTCTCTTTTCACCAATAAATCGTAGGTATTGGTAAAAAGAGACAAAAAATATAATAGTCGTCTGGGATATTGCCTGAAAACTATGACGCACGTGTAAAGATATAACGTACGGACTTTATGTATGTATGTACTACATACGAAATAAAAAAGAATAATACAAAATCTGTTAATACATATGTACATACTACGTACATACGTACTAGGAAAAATAATCAGTTATTTTCTTTGAACATTACTTTTGAAAAATAATTGGTGCTCAACAAAATTCTCGCATTTATTCAAATGCATAAAGATTTGATCAGGTACACTTTCCTGGCCCCTGAGAGTAGTTCGCACAATGTCAAATGCATTTCTTTTTTCATTTTCACTAAATTTAGCAGGACATTCCCCGGTTTCAGTTTCTTCTTCATGATCTTCTATACTTTTTATATCGTCAATTATGTCTTGGTCACTTGGGAGATCTGTCGTGCCAACATCATTGTCGATTTCTAAGAAATCTTCAAGTAAAAAATCTGCGTCGACGGTAGCAGTTTTTTGTAGAATACCCCATTGCCTTTTTAAGGTAGCGAGATCCAATTCGTCTTCTTCTTCCCATTCGTCAATTTAGTTTTCTGAGAAACATTTTCACTCCATCCTTTAGCGACTTCGGTTATACACTCTTTAAGGGTAATCAATTTTTGGACTGGAAGGTTGTTATCAATCGCATTAACAATTTTGTGAACAATTCTGTTTCGGTAATGATGTTTTATGTTTTTTATAATACCCTGGTCCATAGGTTGCAATTTGGAGATCATATTTGGTGGAAAAAAGATCAATTCAATATTCCTTAACAGTAACTGGGTGTGTCCAGTTCTTTGATCCATCTTGCGAAAATCTCAGAAGTCATCCATGCCTTTTTATTATTGGCGTAATCTAACTCCAGAGATTTAACTCCTTTTAAACAACGGGGATTTTTGCTTTTACCTATGAGCAGTATTTTCAGTTTTTCTGAGCCATCCATGTTTGCTCCAACTAGAAGTTACTTGTTTTAACACCAAAACATTTATCACTTTTAAAAGCAAAAGTTTTATTTGGCAAACATTTAAAAAACAAACCGGTTTTATCACAATTGAAAACGTTTTTTGGTTCCTATTTTTTCAATGCACTTTTTAAAACAGTTTCAGTCCAAATGTCACAGTCCTCCTGACTAACGCTTGCACTCTCGCCAGACACCGTCTTGAAAACAATTGAATTGCGAGTCTTCCATGCCCTCAACCACCCTTCACTAGCTTGAAAATTAAGGCAGTTAAATTCTTTAGCAAATTGTAGAGCCTTTTGCTTTATTAAATTTCCCGATATTGGTACGTTTTGATGCGTACGGGCCACTAGAAACCATCGTAAAACTGCTTCATTTACATCCTCGTAAGTACTCACCCGTACTCGTTTTCGACTGCTTGATGATACTGTCGCGACTTTTTATTATCAGAGCGACGTAACTTGGAGAAACACCAAATTTTGCAGCAACATCAATTTTTTTGCAGCCTTTATCAACTTCCTCCAAAACTTTAATTTTCTCAGCTAAACTTAAACACACTCGCTTGGACATCTTACTTGATTCTTAAACAAAAAGAAACTGAACCTGAATTTGCGAATTACTAGGCCTCGACTATAAAATAGGTTTTTCCCCGGGTTTCTATAAAATGGGTTATTCCCCGGGTTTCTCACAGAAATCTACCTGATTTATTGCCAACCATTAGGCGTTATAAACGCGTTAAGAACCTTTTCAAAAGAATGCGCCATAAAAATGGAATTCGTGCTAATGTTAGATAAAAATGGGAAAGCCGAAATGGCTAAGATCTCAATAAATGCATAAAAATTTATACATAAAATTCCGGTAAAAATTTTATTATATAGTGTTACTATTTTACAGATTCACTATATGCAGGGCTTTTTACATGAAATTTCATTAAAATATTCTAGGTCTTGAAAAAAATTGCACTATAAAGAGTTTTTCACTATATAGAGTTTCACTATAAACAGTGTCGACTGTATTTTAAACGTTTAACCATTTCAAAATTCAAATTGTTTCCCAAGTTATAGCAATTAGAAGTGAGCGCGGCAGAGAGTCGGCCCGAAACTCAGGTAGCGATCGGACTGGCACGAGCGGTCAAAGCCTTGACAAAGGCTTGACAAATTCTTTTAGTCAGTCTTTTATAACAATAATTCCTTTGGGGAATTTTGGAAGCTAAAAGTAACTCAGGTACACAAAGTTGGAACTAGTTTAGACTTGCTGAACATTCAACGCCACAGAATCAGTTTGCTTTATGATGCAGTAGTGGACATATCGCCTTCTATATTACAAATATTATATTTTTTTATTATTTTTTAATAGAAAACTAGTATTGAAATGTCGAAACAAGTATATGTTAATTAAAAAGATAGCCGACAAGCAGTTGGACGTCCTTGTCGGAGCAGGAAGAAACGACATCATCTGATAAATCGTTATTTAATGGAAAAAGAGGAAGCTAGCACCAGTACATCAGCTAAAAAATTAAAGAGTAATGAAACCGTTGATTTTGATGTGGATGCATCTTTCGGGTACCGGCTGATTAATTTTGTATCTGTTTTTTTCTGCTATAAGTGGTCTTGGTTTTAAACTAAATGTGAATTGTGCTGAATGTGAACCAGTTCTAATAAACTCATACCCTCTTATTAGTGGTAGAGCATATGATGTGAATAGTCGATTGGTTTTTGCGTTCAGACTTCTTGTTATTGGTTTAGTAAGAATAGAGAAATTCTGTGGAATCATGGACATCAACTAATCTTCCAATCGTTTTACGATAAAGTTGTAAATGACATTAACACTGCTACAAAAACTATTTTTGAATTGTCCTTGAGATTAAGGAGGCCAGGAAATTGAAAAGAATTGCTCAAAAGAAGTCGGAGGACATTGCGACAACAATGGAAGGCTTCATGTACGGTCCAGGAATCGCAGATTGAAGGTAATTTAAAAAAATATTTGGTTTTAAGATGCTGACGCCGTACTGTTTTTTCTTTTGCGTTTTTTTCGAAATTACTTTTTTCAAATTGGTGTACAAGCTATCTTAAGGTCTACTTAAACGATTTTGTTAAAATTTATAACACATATTCTTTATATTATTATCTAAGATGTAGCATAGGATTTTTTTGATTGGGTGCCAGGTTCACAAGCTATACATTTTTTAAACTGAAAATTTCGATAAAAATCAGAGCTGTCATTTCTACAAAAAAATTTTAAAAATATTTTTCCTATGCTACATCTTAGCTATTACCTTTCTAAATAAGAAAAAATATATGTTTTATTTTTCAGACGATGCCTGACAGAGAGAGAATTAATACACCATCAGCAAGGATTTTCAAAAGAGGGGTCCTACTTGATGGCTCATATCTCCGTCATTTTAAAATTTTTTTTATTCGGTATTATTTCAAATTATTCATAAAACTACTACATATGTGTAAGAGAAAAAATTATTTTATATTTTTAATCGCTGCGTTAAATTTCTTTTTTATTTTTATATCTATTTTTCCGAGCTCCAAGGTGATGTGTGTTGATTATATAATTTTATCAATAAGGACCTAATTCCAATATTAAGTTAGTGAATTATATCTGTTCAAAAATTCTACCCTGCAAATTACATATATATATATATATATATATATATATATATATATATATATATATATATATATATATATATATATATATATATACTGGGTGTCCCATTATTCGGTGGACATAGAAATCCGCATGCAGTTACAGAAAGACATTTTCAACGAGAATTTAAAATTAATGTTTGGATGGGGATTGTTAGTAACTTTTTAGTTGGCTCATATAAGTTGCCTGATAACCTAAACGGAGATAGCTATCTACATTTTCTACAGTATTCTTTAGCTGAATTATTAGAAAAACTGCCTCTGAATGTAAGAAGAGACATGTTTTTTATGCACGATGGAGCTCCACCCCACTTTGCGCATGCTGTAAGAAATTATCTGAACGAGAATTTTTCTGGTAGATGGATTGGTAGAGGTCAAGAAGCTCCAATTCAACGGCCACCTCGTTCCTCGGACCTTAATCCTTGCGATTTTTTCATATGGGGAGTGTTGAAAACAAAGGTATACGAGGTCCAGATAATCAACGCCGATCAACTATGGGATAGGATTCAAAATGCTGCGAATACATTAAATAATAATGATATTTTAGAGAGAGTTAGTTTCAATTTTTTGTGCCGTATTGTTATGTGCAGGAACGAAGGTGGTGGTCATATTGAACAACTTTTGTAAAAAATACTATTACCTGTGTTAAATAAAACTCATAATAATAATTAATATCATACTTACTTGTTTAATTTCACCAACTAATTTTAATTATAAGTAAAATGTTTGTTAGTCTTTTTATTTTTGCTTAAATCATTAGCCATTTGTACAAGAGACAAAAATAAAGGAAGGAAGGACCATTTTATGAAAAAAAATTCAGAGTCGTAAAATTGCAAAACATTTCTACTAGAATTTATGTAGTGGTGAGGGTAGTTTTCACCCTTTTCGAACCCTTTCGAGTTTTTTGTGAAAGTCAAATATTAGCCTAGCAAAACATGAGCAAATCGGAATATCCGTTCTTAAAATATCTTAAAAAATGTGTTTATTTTTTTTTTACTTTGATGCCCTCTAACGGACAAATGAAGCACTTTTGTATAGAGGTAAATTATGTCCAATCGACTAATTTTCATTCCAAAAAACGTGGTAGTTCTATGTCCACGGAATAATGGGACACCCATATATATATATATATATATATATATATATATATATATATATATATATATATATATATATATATATATCTATATATATATATATATATATATATATATATATATATATATATATATATATATATAATTCTTTTAGGACTATATTATTATACAAGATAGTCTAGGAGGTCACACCTTTACCATTTCATCACTTTGTAATTCATAACTGAATATATATCTCTCTCTGTAGTTAATTAATAAAATTATTATCAAAAATATCTTTTGTTATCATACAAACAGTTGAGAATATTGTTTCACTCGATATTTACACTTAACAGATAAAAATTGGAAGTGCAAAATGTGCTGCAAACTATTTATTTACTTAAATTTTTATATTTGATCCTTTTTAAATTGCTGATAACAATTTGATAATTATAATAACTAGATAAAAATAATAAATGCATTATTAGCGGAATGTTTATTTATCTTTATCTATCTTTTTTTCAAGTCTAAGAGATTAGAAAATATTTTTAACTAATAAAGTTTTTTAAAGGTCATTTTTTGATCTTTTTAGAACCTTCGATTAATAAGAAAAGTTTTGATTCATAAATAAATTACGAGCTAGTTCGTAAACAATGGCAACTGAAGTTAACTACATTTAAAAAAAGTAAAAATCATACAGAGAAGTAAACATATGAGAGTGTGTGTGATTAAGCTTTCCGCCTAGTTATGAAGGAAAAATATTTAATTTAAAATTATTTTCCTAGGTATTTACCCTCTACACTAACATATGTAATTTAGTATTCCTTAAGTTGTTTCATTTCATCGAAAAAAAATATATTGCCTTTAAAAAAATGACGTTTTGCCTGCTTTCGACTCATTATCTGAAGAAAATATTTAGCCTTCGAGATTTTGTTTCAGATGTTTAAACAAAAGGAACCTAGTGAATTTCGCAGTTTTTTTCTCTAATGCACTATTCAGATTTTAGATCATTGTTCTATAGGGGTTCCTATAAAATTCGACCACGCTCTGGTCGTCTAAAGAAACTGACTCCACGTGAAGAGGCTAGTATTTTTAGACAAATAATTATAGATCCCAAGAAAAGTGCACTAAAATTAAAAGAAGTACGGGAACTATTTTCGAAAAATGTTTGTTCACAAAGAGTGAGAAATTGTTTACAACCGTTAATTTCGGAAGCTAATCGCAAAAAGCGGTTAGCTTTTGCTAGGGAATATGTTACTAAACCTCCTGAGTTTTGGGAATCCGCAATCTTTAGTGATGAAACTAAAAATTATCCTCTTTGGGTCTGATGGCAGAACTAAAGTTTGGAGAAAGAAGAGTACCGCATTCGGTATTAAAAATATTTGTTCCACGGTGAGATAAGGGGGTGGCAGTGTTCGGCTTTGGGGATATATGTCCACTGGAGGGGTTGTAAATTTACATTTTATTAATGGTACCATAGATCGGCATGTTTATCTAAACATTTTGAGAGACAATTTAAGAGAAAGTGTCCAAAAATTAGCACTCAACAGGATAATGATCCGAAACATATCGCAAACTTGGTACGAGAATGGATGATCCATAATGTGCGACAGCAGCTTCATACACCTCCGTAATCACCTGATGTTAACCCCATCGAGCATTTATGTTCGCAAACATAATTTTTCAAATAGAGAAGAATTAAAAAACAAAATATTGAACGAATGGGAGAAGATGCCAGCAGAAGTTACTAGAAAGTTGGTTGCAAGCATGATAAGAAGGTTACAGGAGATTATCAGGGCCAACGGAGGTCCCACTAAATATTAGTTTAAACCAAGTTGATATTTTCCGTTAAACTCTATTAAACTATTATTGGCAATTGTTAAGTGTATAGAGACTTTTTGACATTAATTTTGTTTACATTTTTATAACGATGATGTAATTTCTAAATAAAATGTTCCATAGCTGTTTGTAAAACTGATAATATATATATATATATATATATATATATATATATATATATATATATATATATATATATATATATATATATATATATATATATATATATATATATATATATATATATATATATATATATATATGTTATATATTAAAATGAATCTAAGATATTTAAATTTATCTGACAAATTGTTTATAGCTCTTTGAAATCTTGTAAAGCTTTACCAAAAATTTGATGCTCTTAAATTATATTGGCTTAGAATAAATTTGGTGTTCATTTCAACCTCTGAGTGGGGTTTTATTGTACATAGACCAATTATTATCAGAATCACCTAATTTTATTGCACCATTATTTCTGTAGAATGTTGATCTTTTTAGAACCTTTGATTAGTAAGAAAAGTTTTGATTCATAAATAAATTACGAGCTAGTTCGTAAACAATGGCAACTGAAGTTAACTAAATTAAAAAAAAAAAAAAATCATGCAGAGAAGTAAATACACGAGAGTGTGTGTGATTAAGCTTTCCGCCGAGTTATGAAGGAAAAATATTTAATTCAAAATTATTTTCTTACGTATTTACGGCCTACACTAACATATGTAATCTAGTATTCTTTAAGTTGTTTTATTTCATCGAAAAAAAAATATTGCCCTTAAAAAAAAACGACTTTTCGTCTGCTTCGACTCATTATCTGATGTTTAAACAGAAGGAACCTAGTGAACTCCGTAGTGTTTTCTCTAATGCACTATTCAGATTTTAGATCATTGTTCTATAGGGGTTCCTATAAAATTCGACCACGCTCTGGTCGTCTAAAGAAACTGACTCCACGTGAAGAGGCTAGTATTTTTAGACAAATAATTATAGATCCCAAGAAAAGTGCACTAAAATTAAAAGAAGTACGGGAACTATTTCCGAAAAATGTTTGTTCACAAAGAGTGAGAAATTGTTTACACAGGGCAGGCTATAAGAGGTGTACAGTTAGGAAGAAACCGTTAATTTCGCAAGCTAATCGCAAAAAGCGGTTAGCTTTTGCTAGGAAATATGTTACTAAACCTCCTGAATTTTGGGAATCCGCAATCTTTAGTGATGAAACTAAAAATTATCCTCTTTGGGTCTGATGGCAGAACTAAAGTTTGGAGAAAGAAGAGTACCGCATTCGATATTAAAAATATTTGTTCCACAGTGAGACAAGGGGGTGGCAGGATTCGGCTTTGGGGATATATGTCCGCTGGAGGCGTTGGAAATTTACATTTTATTAATGGTACCATGGATCTGCATGTTTATCTAAACATTTTGAGAGACAGTTTAAGAGAAAGCGTCCAAAGATTAGCCCTCGAAAGAGACACATTTTCCAACAGGATACTGATCCGAAACGTGAGAATGGATGATCCATAATGTGCGATAGCAGCTTCATACACCTCCGTAATCACCTGATGTTAACCCTATCGAGCATTTATGTTCGCAAACTAATGGGAGAATATGCCAGCAGAAGTTACTAGAAAGCTGGTTGCAAGCATGACAAAAAGCTACAGGAGATTATTAAGGACAACGACGGTCCCACTAAATATTAGTTTAAACGAAGTTCATATTTTCCGTTAAACTCCGTTAAACTATTACTAGTAATTGTTAAGTGTATGGAGACTTTTTTGACATTAAATTTGTTTACATTTTTATAGCAATGATGTAACTTCTAAATAAAATGTTCCATAGTTGTTTGTAATACTAATCCTCGTTGGTTAAGTTTCAAATTTTAATTTAAATATGTTTTTTCATAGTTCCAATTAATTAGTTAAACATAATAGAAAAATAGTAGAGAAAGCAGGAGGTGTATGGGGACTTTTTGGACTGACTGTGTGTGTATATATATATATATATATATATATATATATATATATATATATATATATATATATATATATATAAATGAATCTAAGATATTTAAACTTATCTGACAAATTGTTTATAGCTCTTTGAAATCTTGTAAAGCTTTACCAAAAATTTGATGCTCTTAAATTATATTGGCTTAGAATAAATTTGGTGTTCATTTCAACCTCTGAGTGGGGTTTTATTGTACATAGACATGCACCAATTATTATCAGAATCACCTAATTTTATTGCACCATTATTTTTCTGTAGAATGTTGCATTGAAAATACGTATTTTAACTTTAATATTACATAACAGTTTTATATGAACTTAAGGGATAAAATTTAGGTAAAATTTTATTATTTTAACATATTGTTAACAAACCATTTTACTATTAAAGTAAAAATGAACATTTAAAAATAATAGTAAAAGTGTTTTAAAGAAAATTAACCGATAACTTTTTTACAATGGAAAATGCAATTTTTGAAATAAAATAGAAAAATTATGTTGTAGTTTATTTCCTTGGTTTGGAGTTCTTCCAGTATGGAAATCGCTAATTAATAGAGAAATATCAACAGCCAGATAGGATAGTAACCCCTTCAAATTTCCTTTTCTTTTGATAAATTATTGTGTGCAATCTGGCATACTTGGTGTTCGATGAAATTAAATAATTATAAGCATACAAAAATTTTATTCACTTTTATTTTATATTCAGCTGAAAGTTAAGTTTAAAAATCCAATTTTTTGCAAAGAAATTCCTTTCAGAAGGCAACAATACAACATGCTAATTTTTTAAACTGTTTTCCAAAAGATTCATAAAATTATTTTGATCTAAAGATCAAATAAAGCTAATATAATAACCACACAAGAATAAATTGGCACGAATTCATAAAAAGAATCAACGACCCTCTTAATGTTAAGTAAAATCAAAATTATTTCTTACAAAAAATCGCTTTAAAAAATAAGGAAAAAAAAAGAAAAAAAAACTTACATAATATTCAAAACAAATACAAAACGTCAAATAAAACAAAAAACCGCGAGCGCGTAATCGTTAAAAAAATACTCCATTAAACACCATCTCCATATTTCAGCTCACCACGTCCCAGAGCACACCACTAGCAACGTCTAACCATCAACCGTTCGTAGAGTCTAGTAATACTCTAACTACCTCATGATTTTGGTACTCCCAAACCCCTAAGTTGTAGGACCACTTTTTTATTTGGCATCCGCAAATTCATAGGTACCTGCCGTGCATACACCTCGACGGCGGGGGGAAGGGGCCGGAATGGCCCCCTCTTTTAGGCCACACCGCTGTACAGTTAGCGAAAATCAAGATTTGCAACAGCGAGTTTTCAACCATCCCAATTTTAAGTGAGATGGACCCTATGTTTTACAGAACCGGATCCGAAACGATTTTAATCGGACAAGTGTTACAGTTACCTTATGTATATTATCAACTTGTAAAGTTTTGGCTCTTATTACGCTTTTAGTATTGTTGTTATTTTATACTTATTTTTTACTGCTCTTACTAATAAGTGTTGTATTCGTAAAAAAAAATCACTTTTTAGGATACCTAGACAACATAGATTCTAATTTCCGTCTGTCGGTTCGTCAAACAAAATGCGATTCGATTTCAAATTTGGTAAATTTTTAATCTTTGAAATTTAAAAGAAACATATTGTTTTTAAGCTTAAGCACATAAGACGAATAGGCTAAAAGAGGTGAGAGTAATAATTTTGTCAGAAGTTTCTCTGTTTTTTTTTCGTTGTGACAAGAAGGAAATTTCAAGCATAGACAAGGGGTAGGTGGGGGTCAGTAAGGTTGCTCCGAATATATCATTTTATGCGCCTCTTTCCGGGTTCTTGAATTTAAAAAATGTGAAGATCACGTTATTTATTCATTATTTTAAATTTTAATAGAAATAATATTAAGAGGGAAAATTTAATTTTCAGTTGTAAATATCTCCATCAGAAGAAAAAATGACGTCGTAGGGCCGACGTTTTATTTTATTTCGTTCTATTTAAACAATTTTTATAGCCAATGCCACTTGCATAAAGAAGGCAAAGATTATAAGATCCCATTAATTAAAATTGATTTCGGTTAGGTCGATTGGGCTCTACGTGATAACAAATGGGGAATGATGTTAATCGTCGGACACTGCATAATTTTTTTTTTTTATGAGTCTAGCACACGTGCTACAGGGAAGTACCTAAAGCGCTACAGGAGCGACATGTGTGCGGAGAAAGTGATTCAAGTTGTTCTTGAATCGCTGCAAGTTGTACTCGGTGGGAAACACAGTCCTGGGCAAATTATTCCAAAGGGATGATGTTCGCTATATAAAAGACTGCTTGAAAAGCGTTGTACAAGGAGTAACAAGCTGAACCTCATACGGATGTGAAGAATTAGCGCGAAGTGTACTTCTAACATGCACCGCTCTGGGAGGAATTAAGCGGGCCACATTCTTCAAACACTTTCCATGAAAATACTTGTAGAATAGGCTCAAGTTGCCAACCATTCTTCGATGTTCCAACGAATCAAGGCCGCCGGTCAGTTCCGGGTCTACAATCAGACGAACAGCTCTTCTCTGAATAGAATCCAACAAATGCAGTGTATGTTTGGGAGCGGAGCTCCAAACATGGGAGCAGTATTCCATAGTTGGTCGAATTTGAGCTTTGTAAAGAATTACCAGTTGTTGTGGAGTGTAAAGCTTTCTGGTTCGAAATAATATTCCCAACTTTTGAGAAGCTCTCCTTGCTATCCCAGCAACATGTTTATGCCAGGACATATTTGCTCCCAAATTAACGCCCAACATATTGAGTGACGATGTTAGAGGAATGGGGTGCCCTGACATAACTATGTCGGGTTCAGCAACTTTTTTAGAAAAAACTGCCGTCTAGGTTTTTGTAGCGTTAAATTCCACTTGGTTACTGTCACCCCAAGATAGAATTTCTTCCAGGTCTTTGTTAAGTTGAATGACTTCTTGCTGTCCGAGCGTTCAAAGCGAACTGTCATCTGCAAAGCTATAAATTGGATTCTCGGTCTTTTCCAGCAGATCGTTAATATAAATGAGGAAGAAAGTAGGAGACAGTATGGAGCCTTGGGGTACACCGGCGTTGATAGTAAATAATATTAGTTCACTTAAGCTGGTGTGAACTAATCTGTTTATAATCAGCATTTTTTACATTTTAAATTCATTTATACTACTTAACCAGCTCCCTAAATAGCCGAGTCGTGAGAAGCAAATGTTGACGAAAGGCTTTCATTAAATGTTAACAGGCTATATTTTGGCATAAAGGTGGTGTTTTTGGACGTAGAATACAATAAAAAAAAGTTTGCTGCTCTGAAGTGTACGCCAAGCCCACAAAATCGAAAATAAAGCGGAAAATTCGGTTTTTCGCAAATATCTCTAAAAGTAAAAAAAACCGGTCAAGTGCAAGTTGAACTTGCACAATTAGTGTTCCGTACGTTGATTGTTTTTAAAATAAAAAATTTTGTTAGGGTGGTATAAAATGATCAGTGACTTCACAAAACACACCCCAAATGAGTTTTCAACAAAGTTTATTTCCAATCTTTACTGAAAATTGATGATTTTTTTTTATACCAGATAAATTATTACAGGTAATGCACTCGTGATAATTTTCGTTCAATCTATACCCCGTGGAGAATATTCCAGAATTTTTTCAAAATTTTTTGATCAGTACTTTTCGAGATAAGGTAGGGGACAGCGATTTTTTAAAAGTAATACGAAGAAAAGTGTGCGCAAGTATTACATTATATACGAGCATATATATATATATATATATATATATATATATATATATATATATATATATATATATATATATATATATATATATATATATATATATATATATATATATATATATATATATATATATATGTATATATTTTTACTCGTGTTTTCACAAGCTTTCATTTGACACCACACTCGATGACCTAGTAAAAAAAAATTTTTTTCACTTCCGATTTCATCCCTCAAAACGAACCCCTTAAGTCAAAATTTATGTTACGGTGGCATAAAATGATCAGTGACTTCACAAAACACACCCCAAATGAGTTTTCAACAAAGTTTGTTTCCAATCTTTACTGAAATCTGATGACCTTGAAATTTTTGTTTTTAGTGTTCCGTACGGAACACTTATAAGATCACTTCGGTGTCTGTCTGTCTGTCTGTCTGTCTGGCTGTCTGTCTGTTTGTCTGTCTGTCTGTCACACCCGATTTTCTCCGAAACTATTTGACATAGAAAGGTGAAATTTGGTAACAATATAGGAATTGATGGCCTCATCAGAGCCATGTAGTTTTGAGAATTAAATTTTGACTTAAGGGGTTAGTTTTGGGGGGTGAAGTCGGAAGTGAAAAAATTTTTTTTACTAGGTCATCGAGTGTGGTGTCAAATGAAAGCTTGTGAAAACACGAGCAAAAAATATATATATAATATTATACTTGCGCGCACTTTTCTTTGTATTATTTTTAAAAATTCGCGAAAAATCGCTGTCCCGGGCCTTATCTCGAAAAGTACTTATCAAAAAATTTCGAAAAAATTCTGGAATATTCTCCACGGGGTGTAGATTGAACGAAAATTATCACGAGTGCATTACCTTTAATAATTTATATGGTATATAAAAAAAAAACAAAAATTTCAAGGTCATCCGATTTCAGTAAAGATTGGAAACAAACTTTGTTGAAAAGTCATTTGGAGTGTGTTTTGTAAAGTTATTGATCATTTTATACCACCGTAACATAAATTTTGACTTAAGGGGTTCGTTTTGAGGGGTGACATCGGAAGTGAAAAAAATTTTTTTTTACTAGGTCATCGAGTGTGGTGTCAAATGAAAGCTTGTGAAAACACGAGTAAAAAATATATATATAATGTAATACTTGCGCACACTTTTCTTCGTATTACTTTCAAAAAATCGCTGACCCCTACCTTATCTCGAAAAGTACTGATCAAAAAATTTTGAAAAAATTCTGGAATATTCTCCACGGGGTATAGATTGAACGAAAATTATCACGAGTGCATTACCTTTAATAATTTATTTGGAATATAAAAAAAAAAAAAAAAAAAGTTCCAGGTCACCAGTTTTCAGTAAAGATTGGAAACAAACTTTGTTGAAAACTCATTTGGGGTGTGTTTTGTGAAGTCACTGATCATTTTATACCATCCTAACAAAAATTTTTATTTTAAAACAATCAACGTACGGAACACTAATTGTGCAAGTTCAACTTGCACTTGACCGGTTTTTTTTTTATATACCATATAAATTATTAAAGGTAATGCACTCGTGATAATTTTCGTTCAATCTACACCCCGTGGAGAATATTCCAGAATTTTTTCGAAATTTTTTGATAAGTACTTTTCGAGATAAGGCCCGGGACAGCGATTTTTCGCGAATTTTTAAAAATAATATAAAGAAAAGTGCGCGCAAGTATAATATTATATATATATATTTTTTATTCGTCTTTTCACAAGCTTTCATTTGACACCACACTCGATGACCTAGTAAAAAATTTTTTTTTCGCTTCCGATTTCACCCCCCAAAACTAACCCCTTAAGTCAAAATTTAATTCTCAAAACTACATGGCTCTGATGAGGCCATCAATTCCTATATTATTACCAAATTTCACCTTTTTATGTCAATAGTTTCGGAGAAAATCGGGTGTGACAGACAGACAGACACCGAAGTGATCTTATAAGTGTTCCGTACGGAACACTAAAAAGATATCGAATTTCTAATAGCACCAAGTGAAAGAATGAGATATTTTACAAAAAAATGGAATATATATTATTTTTTATAGTTTTACTGTAAAATAAAAAAATTATTTAAAATAAAATAGCTGGTTTAACCCCTCGTTGTAGTGGGAATCATGCTTCAAACCTCATTTATGATTAAAAAACTGTTTTCTTTGTACCTGGATGTTTAAATGAAATATAAATGCTTTATACTTAAAGCTTAGACTTTTATCTTTCATTTCCCATTTTTTTAAGTATAAATTGTATGATTAATAATAAGCAAAAAATAAGCTTATCATGAACACTTTTTTAAGAAAAAATTACAAAGAAAGAGAAAGTTTTTTAAAAGTTTTTTTATGATTCTGTAATATCAAGTATGCTTTTAACTGTAACTAAAAAAAAAAAAATTCGACTTTTTTTGACCATCTCGTACTGTTTTCAACGTAAAATTGCCGGCGGGGCACTACAGCAAGCAAATTTTCATATTTTAAAACTCAATTTTTAAATAACGCAGATAATGTGAGTATTTTTAATTATTCTTATATTAAAACTTAAGATATAATAATATTTATATATACAAGGATTTCTTTTTCAATATTATATTGTATTAAATATTTGTAATTTACTGTATGCCCGTTAAAATCATGCAAATAAAAATTTCGTTTTAAGTTTTACAAATTATAAAGCAAGAAAAATAAAAACTTTTAGTATCATCGGAAAGCTGAAAGTATCCTCGTCAAAAAGCTATCTTTTAATTTTGTTTGACACTCTGAAAACAAATAATATCGATTAATCTTCGAGCGGTGCGCGTATACTTTCAAAATACCCTGTTTGGCGTGCTGCGCTTTTTGAATCACCTATCTGAATTTTTAATAAATTCTCACGCTAATAAAAAAATCTGGAAAAAATCTATATACTGTTTATATGTAAAGTTTCCCACTTTTTCACGTGGTGCTATAGTTTTTCGATATCTTTTTTATTTTTCGAGATATTACCGAAAAACCGAATATTTGATTTTATTTTGGATTTTGTGGACTTCGCGTACATGAAACTTTGACAAACTTTTTTTATCGTTTTATACGTCCAAAAAACTACTTGTGTGCCAAAATGTAGCCTGTTAGCATTTAACGAGAGCTCAAAACCCCTGGCGACTAGGTTAAAATGGATAGTAATTAACAATAAATATAATAAAAATTAAGTGTTAATAATAAAAATAGTTCGTGTTAATTTAAATATTGAGAGGTTTTTTCACTGCCTATCTGAACCTTTTTAGTGTTCCGTACGGAACACTTATAAGATCACTTCGGTGTCTGTCCGTCTGTCTGTCCGTCTGTCCGTCTGTCCGTCTGTCCGTCTGTCCGTCTGTCCGTCTGTCCGTCTGTCCGTCTGTCCGTCTGTCCGTCTGTCCGTCTGTCCGTCTGTCCGTCTGTCACACCCGATTTTCTCCGAAACTACTTGTCATAGAAAGTTGAAATTTGGTAGCAATATAGGAATTGATGGCCTCATCAGAGCCATGTAGTTTTGAAAATTTAAATTTTGACTTAAGGGGTTAGTTTTGGGGGGTGAAATCGGAAATGAAAAAAAACTTTTTTTACTAGGTAATCGAGTGTAGTGTCAAATGAAAGCTTGTGAAAATACGAGTAAAAAATATATATATAATGTAATACTTGCGCTCACTTTTCTTTGTATTATTTTTAAAAAATCGCGAAAAAAATCGCTGTCCACCCGCCTTATCTCGGAAAGTCCTTATCAAAAAATTTTGAAAAAATTCTGGAATATTCTCCACGGGGTGTAGATTGAACGAAAATTATCACGAGTGCATTACCTGTAATAATTTATCTGTTATATAAAAAAAACAGAAATTTCAAGGTCATCAATTTTCAGTAAAGATTGGAATAAACTTTGTTGAAAACTTATTTGGGGTGTGTTTTGTGAAGTCACTGATCATTTTATATCACCGTAACATAAATTTTGACTTAAGGGATTCGTTTTGAGGGGTGAAATCGGAAGTGAAAAAAAAATTTTTTTACTAGGTCATCGAGTGTGGTGTCAAATGAAAGCTTGTGAAAACACGAGTAAAAAATATATATGTAATGTAATACTTGCGCACACTTTTCTTCGTATTACTTTTAAAAAATCGTGAAAAATCGCTGTCCCCTACCTTATCTCGAAAAGTACTGATCAAAAAATTTTGAAAAAATCCTGAAATATTCTCCACGGGGTATAGATTGAACGAAAATTATCATTACCTTTAATAATTTATCTGGTATAGAAAAAAACCAATATTTCAAGGTCACCAGTTTTCAGTAAAGATTGGAAACAAACTTTGTTGAAAACTCATTTGGGGTGTGTTTTGTGAAGTCACTGATCATTTTATACCACCCTAACAAAACTTTTTATTTCAAAAACAATCAACGTACGGAACACTAATTGTGCAAGTTCAACTTGCACTTGACCGGTTATTTTTTTTATCAATAATTGAACTTCGTTTGTTTGATTTACGCACGTAAATTTTTTCCTTGTTTTTAATCGAAGAGAAAAGAACATTCTGAATGAATTTGTTTTTATTCAAATATATTCGGGAGAATAAATTAACCATATCAAATTTTATTAAAACCTATATTTTCCAGGGTAAATTACTTTTTTTTTTGATAGTTTTTAAGTCTACAAGAATTTCAATGAAAAATCTCAAATTCTAATGACCTGTCCATGATTTATTAATATACCCTCATATTTGTTATTGTTATTATTCTTTTGTTCTTTTTTCTCACATTTGGTCAATGTGGTTCCATGTTTGGCTCACGAGCCTAAGCCAAGCCAGCACAAACGCTATTACCATTGTGTATTAAGAAATGATCTGACGATGTTACATGTTTTTGAAATTACTAACTTTTGAATGTTTTTATGTATGTTTGTATCAAGTCCTAATTGTACTAAGTGTGGTGTGAATGTTGTTGGTGTAAGACCTGTGGCTCATATGATGAGGGGGACAATGATGACTTTTTCTTGTTTGCATAGCCTTTTTATTTCTCTTACAAGGTCTCTATATTTGGAGATTTTTTCTGTGTATTTCGTTTGGATGTTGGTGTCGTTGGGGACAGCTATGTCAATTAGATAGGTGACTTTTCCTTTTTTGTATTGAAAAGTAATATCGGGTCTATTGTCGGGGACTGTTTTATCTGTATCAATATTGATGTCCCAGTAGAGCTTGTAATCTTTCTTTTCAAGTATGGACGTTGGTTTATACTTGTAATAGAGATCTATTTTTTTATGAGTTTGTATGTTGTGGCTAGTGCTTCGTGAACTACTTTTGCCGCTGAGTCATGTCTAGCTGTGTATTCGGTTCCGGCTAATATTTTACATCTGCTTGTTATGTGTTCGATCGTTTCTTTCTGTTGGTGGCATTTCCTGCATCTGTCTTCTGTAATAGTTGGGTCTTTGCAAGTATACTTTTGGTAGTTTTTGGTTAATACGACTTTATCCTGGATATTTTTGTGTATGTTCGTGTCGAGTCCTAATTGTACTAAGTGTAGTGTGAATGTTGTTGGTGTAAAGCCTGCGGCTGAAATGAAGACGGGGGACAATGATGACTTTTTCTTGTTTGTATAGCTTTTTTATTTCTGTTGCAAGGTCTGTATATTTGGAGATTTTTTCTGTGTATTTCGTTTTGATATTGGTGTCGTTGGGGACAGCTATGTCAATTAGATAGATGACTTTTCCTTTTTTGTATCGAAAAGTAATATCGGGTCTATTATCGGGGACTGTTTTATCTGTATGGATATTGATGTCCCAGTAGACCTTGTAATTTTTATTTTTAAGTATGGACGTTGGTTTGTACTTGTAATAGAGATTTGTTTTTTTTTTTATGAGTTTGTATGTTGTGGTGAACTATTTTTGCCTCTGAGGCATGTCTGGCTGTGTATTCGGTTCCGGCTGATATTTTACATCCGCTTGATATTGTTTCTTTATGCTGGTAGCATTTGCTGCATCTGTCTTCTGTAATAGTTTGGTCTTTGATGATATGCTTTTGGTAGTTCTGGTTAATACGGCTTTATCCTGGAAGGCAAGTGAGAAGCTTTCTGTTTCAGGGAATAGCTGCCCATCCTGTAACCAGGTGTATGATTGTTTTTATTTACGTGGTCTTGTTCTATGTGGTATCTGTGTTTTCCGTGTAGTGTTTTTTCTGACCACGTTTTCATCTTTTCCTGTTGTAATTGGGTGTGACTGTGTGTGTCTGCTGGGTGGTCTGTCCGGGATAAGTCGAGAGGTGTGTAATTTTTGTCTGCTTTCACTGTTGCTGTGTGGAGGCTGGTTTGCTTGGTGTGAAAGAATTTTCTAAGTGCTTGTATGTGTTTTGTGTGTAGTGATCTTATATCTATGATTCCTGCCTTCCTCTTGATTGTAAGTCTTTCTTTGCATGCGCTGGGGTGTAATTTCCTGTATTTAATGAATTGAGAACGTATAAGGATGTGAATGTTTTCTATGTCTGTGTATGACCATTTGATGATACCAAATGAATATGTGAGTAGAGGTACATATAGCGAACGTGTTATATTATTATTATTATTATTAATTTTTATATTTGATAAAATTTAAAATAATAAATAAAACTATTTTTCCTGGGAAATATTTATTTAAATTCAATTAGTTGCTTTTTGATTAAGTAGAAATATGAAGAGATAGAGAAAACTAGAGTTGACATTTAAATTATTTAAGGCCTATATACTTTAAACTGATCACTTTCGTGTTCTTTGCATGCCCGTTAATCAGATATGCTTATAAGTTCAGAAACGAATACATTTAGGAACCTAAAGAAGTAGTTGAAATCGAAAATTTCTTTATTTAATAATGTGAATGTAACAAATCAAAAATCTGTCTACTAATCAGTTGATTCACGTTAGTTTTGAATCGCGTATATTGTATTGTGTGGGAAACACAGTCCTGGATAAATCATTTCAAAGGGATGACTCCATTCCATAGAAAAGACTACTTGAAAAGGGTTGTACAAGGAGTGCCAAGCTAAACTTCATACGCATAAAAATACTTACAGAATACGCCCAAGTCGCTAATCGTTCATCGATGTTCCAAGAAATCAAGGTTTTTGGTAAGTTTTGAGTCTCCAATTCGGCTGAATAGAATCCAAAAAAATGCAGTGTATGTTTGGGAGCAGAACCCCAAACATGGGAGCAATATTCCATTGTTGGTCCAATAGTGTATTCTAGTTTGAAATAGTATTCCCAGATTTTGAGAAACTCTCTTTGCTATGCATGCGACATGTTCATGCGTGACGAGGCGCAGTTCGTACTAGATTGGGAAGGAGCCGAGCTCTAAAGAAGCTGGCATAATGCTCTGCAAAACTTTAGCATCAGTTGTTCAATCGATCATTCAGAAGAATTATACCTCTAATCTCTGTAACCCGTAGAAGTTTCCTATCGAAATTAGCCTATTTCACTTTAACTGCTCCACAAATGGGTGCCCAATCATAAAATAATTTTCACTCCAACCCTGTTCATCGCAATTTCTCTATCTGCCTCTATAACCAACATTAAAAATAATGCCTTCTCTCTCACACGTTGTGCAAATTTTGATTAGCACATTGGTCCCCTTTAAAAAAGGGTTCCGTGCGAAAGAAATCTTTCTGGTTTCACTTGATCTTTTTATTTATTGTGTTCGTACTGTGGACAACGACAGAGATAGGGATTAATAAGGCACATATAGAGTGGAACGAAGATGGATATCGGTTGGAGTGGACTAGGGAGGACGGAAAATAAATGAAGTTTTATGCATGAGCTATTTTAAAGGTCAAGATACTTTTAGAACATGCATGCCTACTTAGATTTCGTGTGGGTTGATAATTTGCCAATTTTTCTGTTTTTTTTTTTGTATAAGGGCTAAGAAGTGGACCAGGTGTTTTCCTTCTATACATAAAATTAGATTCCGATTTTACTGAGGATATAATATTCAGGAAGTATTATTTTCGCTAATAAATCACTAACCGAGATTTTTCCGTCTACTGGTCTGTTGACACTATAACACTTGAAAAAAATGAGATGTCGATTTAAAATTTAGCATATATATATATATATATATATATATATATATATATATATATTATATATATATTAGTAGTGCCCGCGGCTCCGCTCGGGTGGGCTTGATTCACTACTATCGTTACTGCTTATTCCTTATGTTACCTAACGTAATAAAATATCTGTGATTATTTCTCCTTATCTCCCATTATTTCTCCTTATCTCCAATTATCTCTACATAATTTCCATTATCTAGGCTTATCTCTGCTCATCTCCCATTATTTTTCCTTACCTCCCATTATTTCTCCTTATCTCCCATTATTTATACTTATCTCCTATTACCTCACCTTATCTCTCATTATCTAGGCTTATATTGAATTATATAGAACATAGGTAAAAATTTATAAAAACACGTAAATCGGATAAGTGGTTCTCGAGTGATAAGTGCACTAACGAACAGAGAGACGTTACATTTTATATATATTATATTCTTTGCTACATGATAATGTTCCATATTTAATGCTTTAGGCAGTGTATTGCAAAAAAAACGCGCTAGCGGCAAACGTTTCTCCCACTTTATTCACTATTATCGTCACGGCTTATTCCTTATGTAATAAAATATATCCTATAACCTGGACAGAGAACATATGTATGTTTAAAAAAAAGCTCGTAAATCGGATAAGTAGTTCCAGAGTGATATGCGCACTAACGGACAGACAGACAGAGATACGTTGTATTTTATATATATTATAGATATTCTTTGCTACATGATATTGTTCCATATTTAATGGTTTAGCATGTTTAAAAAAAGCACGTAAATCGGATAAGTGGTTCTCCAGCGCACTAACGGACAGACACATAGACGGACAGACAGAGATACGTTGCATTTTATATATATTATAGATGTAATAAAATATATATCTATAACCTGGTCAGAGAACATATGTATGAATTTAAAAAATCACGTAAATCGGATAAGTGGTTCTCGAGGGATAACCGCACTAACGGACAGACAGAGAGGCGTTGCATTTTATATGTATTATAGATATAGATTATTATTATTATTATTATATAACCTGGCCAAAGAATATATGTATGAATTTAAAATAACCGGTCAAGTGCAAGTTGAACTTGCGCAATTAGTGTTCCGTACGTTGATTGCATTTAAAATAAAAAATGTTGTAACGGAAGTATAAAATGATCAGTGACTTCATAAAACACACCCCAAATGAGTTTTCAACAAAGTTTATTTCCAATCTTTACTGAAAATTGATGACTTTGAAATTTCTGTTTTTTTTTTTTGTATACCAGATAAATTATTACAGGTAATGCACTCGTGATAATTTTCGTTCAATCTACACCCCGTGGAGAATATTCCAGAATTTTTTCAAAATTTTTTGAAAAGTACTTTTCGAGATAAAGCGGGTGGACAGCGATTTTTCGCGATTTTTTAAAAATAATACAAAGAAAAGTGCGCGCAAGTATTACATTATATATATATATATATATATATATATATATATATATATATATATATATATATATATATATTTTACTCGTGTTTTCACAAACTTTCATTTGACAACACACTCGATTACCTAATAAAAAAAATTTTCAAAACTACATGGCTCTGATGAGGCCATCAATTCCTATATTATTACCAAATTTCAACTTTGTATGACAAATAGTTTCGGAGAAAATCGGTGTGTGACAGACAGACAGACAGACAGACACCGAAGTGATCTTATAAGTGTTCCGTACGGAACACTAAAAAGACACGTAAATCGGGTAAGTGGGTCTCGCGTGATAAACGCACTAATGGACAGACAGAGAGGCATTGCATTTTATATATATTCTAGATTATAGATTATAGATATTCTCTGCTACATAATATTATTCCATATTTAATGGTTTAGGCTGTGTATTGCAAGGGACCGCGCTAGCGGCAAACTTTTTCCCGACTTCATTCACTATTATCGTCACTGCTCATTCCTTATGCTACCTATCGTAATAAAATATAGCCTATAACATGGCCAGAGAACATATGTATGTTTTAAAAAAAAAATAGTACGTAAATCGGATAAGTGGTTCTCCAGTGATAAGCGCACTAACGGACAGACAGACAGAGAGACGTTACATTTTATATATATATATATATATATATATATATATATATATATATATATATATATATATATATATATATATATATATGTGTGAGCAGAAAAATCGACTTTTGCTTCATTTAACACTAATCCTTAAATTTAATTTTCAAACAATGGTATTATTTTGGATATCATTAGAATGATGATTTTCTACTTTTTCCATAATACCAAAAACATTTAGATTTTCAAAAAGTTTTGCTGATTAAAACGGTTAGAACCGTTTTTGCTCGCTCAGCAACGTATTCGTTGCGCGCTATTCATACCTATAAAAACACATGTAACTGCATTTTCCTATCATTCCTTTATCGGGACTTGAACCATCAACCTCTCTGCAAAGCATTGTTATTTTTTGATAAATAAATGGCAAGAAAAAGAAAATTATTAAAAAACATAAAAGGAAACTTCTTTAATAAAACAGCTGCCTTTTTAAAAGAACTGGGCAGCACTTCATCGACCTCAGTAACAAATACTGCAGGTGAAACTGAATTAAAACAAAATATTTTTAAAAGAGAATTATATAAAAATTAAATTAAAACAAATTAATTTAAAATTGTAGATTTGGTTAGGTTAGTTTTTTGTGTGTCGGAATGAGCTAACAATTTAATCAATTAATGTTATTATAAATAATTACACACATTTTTTCATACTAATAAAATTAATATATTTTATAAACACAAAATACAAATAATAATAACCCATTGTCTAATTTTATGGTTTAGAATTTATTTCTTTGTATTGTGGAAAATTCTTATGTAATTTTGTCCATATTCTTATGCACAGCTTCTTATTAGTGTTCCGTACGGAACACTTATAAGATCACTTAGGTGTCTGTCTGTCCGTCTGTGTGTCTGTTTGTCCGTCTGTCACACCCGATTTTCTCCGAAACTGTTTGTCATAGAAAGTTGAAATTTGGTAATAATATAGGAATTGATGGCCTCATCAGAGCCATGTAGTTTTGAAAGTTAAATGTTGACTTATGGGGTTAGTTTTGGGGGTGAAATCGGAAGTGAAAAAAAAAATTTTTACTAGGTAATCGAATGTGGTGTCAAATGAAAGCTTATGAAAACACGAGTAAAAAAAATATATATAATGTAATACTTGCGCGCACTTTTCTTTGTATTGTAACGTGTACACTTCGCCCCGAATTGACAGCGTCAATTTGTGGGGTGTCAATTTTCACTTCGCCCTCACCTTGAGGCGCACCTTTTACAGCCCCGTTTTAATTTCTGAGTATGGATTGAGTAAATACTGATTTTAAAAGAACTAAAGAAATTAAACATCCACTAGCTCAGTTTTTCTTGGTAGAGTTATATGGGTAAGAGATAATTGTTGTACGTCTTTTTGGAATTAGTTTCTATCGTTGTTAAAAAATTTTTGGTTGTACTAATTTTTGGGCACCATTCATTTTAAAATAGAAAGGATCTACTTTCAGCTAAAAAAATGAAAAAATACTGAAGTGTTATGCAGTTGGTAAGAAAAGGAATTTGTCTGGTACAACCCTTTTGTCCTGAAAAGTAAGATAGGTATACAGTGAGACACTAGCTTTAATCAACAAAAAAAGGTTTATTAATGATTTAAATTAAAAGTTCTAACTCTTGCAGTTTAGTAACTACAAAAACTCTAGCCTAAAAGGTAGTTATTACTAAATAGAGTTCTGAAATCAGACATTTTACTTTTAAAATTTTGCTACACCCGATATTGAAAGTTCGTGACGTTCACTTCACGATTTATCAGTTCAATTCGATGCTAAATCACTTATATGCGGGAAATAGGTCTACTGATGTATATTTTGGTGACTTACGGTTTTCCTACGGGCTTCTAGGCCTTAAATTGAACACCTAAAACCGCTTTCACACACATTCCATCACTAATTTATCGGTACTGCTTCATGACGAGAAGAGCCTACAACGGCTACTTCGTGTTAAAAAACAAAGCCCACTACGGCTTCACTTTAAAAAACTCGTACTCGACTTGGCTCTCAATAAAATTGACGAAGCCTCTACTGCGGCTGGATGGACAAAGCCTGGCTGCGGCTTGATCGGAGAAAAGCCAACTACGGCTACTGGTTGCAGAACAGCCTTCTGCCACTACATATTGGAAAGAACCTCGGCGGCGGCTTCATGGGAAAAAGCCTTCTCTGCGGCTTGATGGAAAAAAGCCTTCTCTGCGGCTCGATGGAAAAAGCCTCGGCAGCAGCTTGATGGAAAAAAGCCTCGACTGCGGCTGGATGGAAAAAAGCCTCGCTCTGCGTTCTGCAGACCCTTAAATAATCCGTAGGAACTACGTCTCTAAGATGGCCTGCTTCCGGGAAACAAACATTTGACCAATCGCGACGTACCACGAATTGAATAATTTCGGTCGGAAACCCGCACTGCACACTGTACCATGAGCGGCTAGAAATTCCAGCGAAATACACTGCTCGATACAAGGATAAAAAAGAGTAAATTATAAGACCAAAAACAGTAACATTACATGCTCTTAAAATCTAGGAAAAAATGAATGTTACAGTATTATTTTTAAAAAATCGCGAAAAATCGCTGTCCACCCGCCCGCCTTATCTCGAAAAGTACTTATCAAAAAATTTTGAAAAAATTCTGGAATATTCTCCACGGGGTGTAGATTGAACGAAAATTATCATAAAATCACAAATAATTTATCTGGTATATAAAAAAACAGAAATTTCAAGGTCATCAATTTTCAGTAAAGATTGGAAATAAACTTTGTTGAAAAGTCATTTGGGGTGTGTTTTTGTGAAGTCACTGATCTTTTTATATTTCCGTTACAACATTTTTTATTTTAAAAGCAATCAGCGTACGGAACACTAATTGCGCAAGTTCAACTTGCACTTGACCGGTTATTTTACGTTAGCTCTGATTACACAGCCCCACAAAAAATGTCATTACCACGAGTGGATCTAGTGTATTTTTTGACGCTGAATTCGAATCTGTAGTTTAAAATAAGATTTATAATGTCATTTTAAGCATACCTGCTTACTTAAGTCATCGGAAAATGGATACCACTCCGGAAGAAACGGCACAAGTCATTGCACTATTGCAAGAAGGGCATAGCCAACTGCGCAACTGCACCTGAGCCAGTCAGCTGTCTCCAGAGTCTAGGAATTTTGTCAAAAGACTGACGCTTTACACGGAGAGGTTTTCGTGACTAATGAGAACTAATGAATTAACTGCTCACCGGTACATCGAGGAGATCCTGCAGGAACACGTCGTTCCTTGGCGATAGCTTTGTGCTAATGCACGTTAGTGCGAGGCCACATGCTACTGCATCGGTGCGACAATACCTGGTGGAAGTGGGAATACTCACATTAAACTTTTTCCTTTCTCTTACCTCTATTTTCAATCTCTGTTTTCCTTGTTTCTTCTTTCAATCATTTTATTCGGGAAAAAGCATGAAGTATGGTATGGAATTTGCTATCATTAGAAAGAGAATAGAATGGGCTTCCAAATGATATTTGTCAAAATATTTGAACACTAAATTCTAGGATCCGTATCAAATGATCGATTTTTTTGCTCACCAGTGTATATATATATATATATATATATATATATATATATATATATATACATATATATATATATATATATATATATATATATATATATATATATATATATATATATATATATATATGTACCGTTGTAGGTGATGAGAGTGAAATAGGCCGATAAATTATGTATAGTTTCAATAGAATTCAGACAATTGCTCCTACTTTTTGGTTGCGATAGTCGACAAACTATAAGTAGTAATATTCATAGTTATCTACACGAGGTGGGGGACAGTGGATTAAAGGGATTGCTTCGTATATGTCGCCTTACAGGTTTTTTCTGGGTTCTTAGAACCGAGGTATTTGCTAATTATGAACAGAAAGAATATGTAAAGTGAAATGTCAGGTGTTAGTTTTAAATATCTCTAAAGCTTTTCCTTTGCCTAACTTAAATATAACTCTCTCTAATCTCTCCTCTACTCTATACAAAAATGAATTCTTTTGTATCGTAATTACACTATTCGAAATTTGAATCTCTTGTCAAAGGAAGTATTTGTAAAAAAAATTACTTTTCTAATTTTTTGAATTCATTCAAGTTTCAGGGGCTGTAGATTACGAAATATGCATATAAAATATGTATATAAAATATGTATATAAAATATGTATATAAAATATGTATATATATTCAGTGAAGTCTGCTCGTAACGAAACCGTTTATAGCGAATTTTCGGTTAAAACGAACTATTTTATAATGCACGAAAAAACTTCCATAAGGTCAATGCAAATTTTTATCGGTTATAACGAACTTCCGGATAAAGCGAACCAAATTTGGATGTTTTGTGTCCATTTATAACGAACTTGCCACTCCCTGTGCTCGATGTCGCGCGACTTGATCTAGTACAAAAAAATGTAAAGCATTTACTTTAAAAGACAAACACGATATTATAAGGAAAACAGAAAATGGAATTAAACAAAGTGATGTTTGCAAACAGTTGAATTTAACTGAATCTACGGTTTCTTTTATATGGAAGAAGAGGCAAGAAATCTTATCAATAAAAGAAACTTTAGTTGTAAAAAATAAGAAAATCTACACTTGACCAAGTCGATAAAAGACACCTTAAATGGTTTAGTCAAAAATGACATGAACATGTTTCTATTACCGGCCATACTTTACACGAGAAAGCTTGTGAATTGGGAAAGAAAATAGAGAACACCGAGTTTAACTGTTCTAGAAGTTGGATTGAACGACTTAAAAAGCGACATAATAATAGTGGGGGTAAGATGTGGATATGACTGTTGTTGATCAGTGGTTGGCCAATGTATAGCAGGAAATTCGAGAAAGTTATGAATATGTGGACATTTTTAATGCTGATGAAATGGGTTTGTTTTATAAGATGACGCCTGATAGAGAATTGTGCTGGTGGATAATTATCAAAAGTAAGGATTACTGTGTTGGTAACTACAAATATGTCTGGAGCAGAGAAAAGAAAATTGTTGGTGATAGGAAAGTCCGCCAATCCCAGATGTTTTAAAAACGAACATTTATCAGTAAAGTACAAATCAAACAGTAAAGCCTGGATGACATCAGAAATTTTTCAAAACAAACTGGACAAAGAATTAAAATTCACAAACAGAAAAATATTACTTTTGACTGACAACTGTCCAGCGTACCCTGAAGTTGATTTACAGCAAATAAAATAGGTTTTTGTGCCTCCAAACACAAGTGGAAAGCACCAGCCTATGGATCAAGGTGTGATACATTCTTTAAAATGTCATTATAGAAAGATTTTACTTATATAAATGTTAGAGACTATCGATAAAGGTAACATTTTTTCTGTAATTCTCTTGGACGCTATAAACTTTATCTATATAGCTTGGCAAAGAGTCAGTAGAAAAATCATCGCAAACTGTTTTAAGATTGGCGGATTTTTAGGGAAGGAATGTAGATATGACTCAGATGATGAGCTACTGTTGACTCAGTGGATTGAAAAACATCGAGAAGATCCTACTGATTATCTAGAATTTGTTTACGATGCTAACATTCAACAAAGTACAGTGGAAATCGGGATTAAAAAGATGTTTAATCACTTTAATTTTGAAGAATATGCATGTGCTGTTGATGAATTAATGTCGAGAGAAATATTAAGTGATGATCAAATCGTGACATCAGTGACTTCTGAAAAGATTTTAAGTGATAATGACGACGAAAACGAGCTTGGAGAAGGAGATAATATTTGTTGTCCATCCATTTCAGAAATGACTGAGAAAATGACTGAAACTCGCAATTTTTTGGAATCTCGTGAAGTTCCTGAATATGTATGGAGTAGTTTTTGTGACCTTGATAATTATATAAACACCATTTCTTTCTCAAGTAAAATTGTACAAGCGAAAATTACCGATTTTATTGTATAAACTACTTATTTTAATGTTTTCGTTCATACTTGTATATGTACCAACATATATACATATATATATATATATATATATATATATATATATATATATATATATATATATATATATATATATATGTATATAACAAGGATTTTCTACAGCTAACGCTGTCTTCCTTCTCTCAGCCTTTGATTCCATCCGTTTCTATCTTACCAGTCTCTATCTGTTAGACCCCTGTTCTCCATAGCCTCGTCCACATCGTCTCTCCACGATCGTCTGGGTCTTCCTCTTTTTCTTCTCCCTATAGGGCTCCACTCCGTTATTTTCTTTATCCACCTATTATCTTCGCTTCGTCTTATGTGTCCATACCATTTTAATCGTTTTTCTTCAATGGTATTTATTGCGTTCTCTTTGATGTTCATTCTGCTTCTTATTTCTTCATTGGTTATTCTCTCCATACGTGCCACTCTACAACATCTTCTCCAGTACTACATCTCTACCGTGTTAATTTTAGATTTATTTCTTTTGTTGATCGTCCATGTTTCTGACCCGTATGTCATTATGCTTTGTATTATTGATTTGTATATGCGTGTTTTGTTTCTCTTTGTAATGTGCTTGTCCCAAAGGATCGAATTTAATTGTCTTATGCATGTTCGCGTTTGTCCTAATCTAGCTTTAATCTCTTCTTCTGATGTTGCGTTTTTTGAAATGATGGTTCCTAGATATTTAAATCTATCGGTTCCTTTGATTATTGTTTCGTTATCTACTTCTAGATTCTCCACGTTGCTCTCCTTTGTTGTTAGATATTCCGTTTTATCAAAGTCAAAGTTTATTGCTAATCCTGCTTTAGTGTATTCTTCTTTCAGTTTTCTTACCATATAACTGAGGTCTTCCTCATCTTGCGCTATGATTACTTGGTCGTCTGCGAAACTTAGAGTATATAAGTAATCTTCTCGTATTGGGACTCCCATTCCACTACATTTTTGCTTCCATTTTTTTAATGTTTGTTCGAGGTATATTTTGAATAGTGTTGGGGATGCAGAGCATCCTTGTAATAGGCCTTTTGATGTTTGGAGTCTCTTCCCTATTTTATGTCCTATTTTTATGTTCACTGTGTTGTTTTCGTAGAGAGCTTTTACTGCGTATATTAGTTCTTTGTCAATGCCTATTTCTTTCATTGCGTTCCATAATCTTTGTCTTGGTACTGAGTCATAGGCCTTTCTTATGTCTATGAAGGCTAGATGAACTTTTCTATTCTTTGCCAGTTTTTTTTTCATTGTTTGTTTTATAGTGTATATGTGGTCTATACATGATTTTCCGGCCGTAAAGCCTGCTTGGTCTTCTCCAATTTTTCCTTTTATATTTTCCTCCATGATATTTTTAATAATTTTTCCATACAAACGTCCCATACTCGATATTATGCTTAGGCCTCTATAGTTTGTGCATCTTCTACGGTCTCCCTTTTTAAATATAGATACCATATAGGCTTTTGACCATTCCTCTGGTATTTTTTCTCCATTTATCGCTCTGTGGAACATGTTTCTCAGCATATGTACCAACATACATAATAATAACTTTAGTGTGACTTGTTTTATTTTCCTTTGAACGTTTTCGTTTAGTTTAATAATTGTTATTATTCATTTTTCTAAGCATTAGCGCCTAATCTAAATAAAAAAAAGTAGTGAAAAATGATAGTAGATTTTGTTTACTGTTTGTAACGAACTTCGGATATAGCGAACCATTTTTAATGTTTGTTTGGAGTTCGTTAAAAACGAACTTCACTGTATATATATATATATATATATATATATATATATATATATATATATATATATTTCATAAAAATTTAATCAGTTGTAACCGACCCACACAAACATATACCAATGTCGATATAATGTGTTTAATTCTAGATCGGATAGATAAAGTGAAAATAAAAAATTATTTAATAATTGTTATTTTAGTATCTGTAAGTAACAAATAAAGTCGGGAAAGCAATTTATGCAGTTCTGTACTTATAGACACCTAGTTCTAAAATAAGTACTGAATTTGTCATCTACACACTAAACAGTAACAATCAAATCGCTAACGTTTAACACGAATATATTCTAACCTCCTCCAACATTCCATGAACTCAGTGTTTGACCATAAATACGTGAAAATAAAGAAACGAAACAATTTTTGGATTCCTCAGAAGTTAAATATTTTTTTTTTGTTTGTATTAGCCCATAGGTTCCCAAACTTTTTTTTCTCGTAGACCACTTTCAAAATTTTACTGGTTTCGGTGGACCCCCTGCTGCTACATTTCTACAATATTCCCAAAACTTGTCAAAAAATGTGAAGATTAGATCTAACCATGAAAATTTGCGTCGTGGCTGAGTTCCAACCCTAAATTCGGAGTGGTAAAAATAAAAAGAAAAATAATATATTTTCTTGTGTTCTATTCATTAAAATAATATGATTACAGACTTAATAGAATTAAAATTAAACATTAATAACGTACCGTAACTTCAACAATGCAAATCAACAATTAAAAAAAAATAGTCATAATTTTAATGGGAGAGATGTACTTGATGGATTGACAGCAAATTATCAATATTTGGCTTCAGTTTTGTGAGGAAGAACCGCAAATCTCCCCGTTCTGTGATGTTCAATCTGCTCCTTTTTTTGTTAATAGGTTTGTAACGACACTAAAACTTTTTTCGACAAGGTATGACGAGCGAAACGCTATCAAAAGTTTTCTCGCAATTTCCCACAGCCCAGGATATTTTTCGGGTATTTCTGCCTGCAGCCAAAATGTTTGATAGCCTTTTTTAAATTTCACCTTCAGCTGCTCATTGGTGCTAAGCTCGAGTAGCTCCTCTTGTAATACTACATTCGCCACTTCTGTTTTATGTATTTCCATCGTCAGAATATCTTTAAATCTATTTTTGAAGTCATCATGCAGGGCATTTAAATGTTGAATGTATATCTGAATATCCTCATCAAGACATTCTGCCTGTGACAAGTTTGAAAACTGGGAAAATTCGCGCCGAACAATATTTTGCTTCATAAATTTCAATTTTCCAAGAAAAGCCGAAATTACACCCTTTGTTTTTATTAAATTTAGGCTGTCCCCTTGTAACTGCCAGTTAATGTCATTAAATTTTTTGAACAAATATGTCAAATACGCGATGTCTGCTTTCAATTTGATCAGGTTTTCTTTTAAATCTGGATCTTTACTTTCCAGAAACTCTAAAACTGATTCAAAAAGTGAGTAAAATCTTGTTAAACATGCACCTTTCGACAACCAGCGTACTTCAGTATGTAAGAGCAATCGTTGGAAGTATTCATCATTTTCGTCGCACAATTGTGCAAATAAACGGGTATTCAACGCATTGCTTCTTATTTTGTTAACTGCTTTAATCACAAATTGAAGCGATTGGTGCAATCTATCACTCAAATTTTTCGCTACCAGGTGTTGTCGGTGGATGACAGTGAATTGCAGTTACTCCTGGTATAATTCTTTTAAGATGGCTTATAAACCCACGATATCGCCCGAAGATGGCAGGAGCTCCATCTGCTGCCACCGAAATAATGTTTGTAAATGGAATCGATTTTTCCTTAAAAAAATCACTCTTACATTAAATATTGATTCGTCTTTAGTGTCCGTCTCCAAAGTTTTCGCAGCTCTTCATGGATTTCGTCGTCCATAACAAATCGAACATATGCCAATAATAATGCTTCTTTACCAGGTAAAGTTGACTCGTCCAGTTGAATAGAAAAATTAGTTGTTTGCAGATAATTACACAAGAAGTTTTCAATATCAGAGCTCATTTCATCAATACGTCTTTGTACAGTGTTGTTACTCAAAGGAATTCTTTTGAGTACGTCAAATGGAGGTTTGCAGAACAGTTTTTAAAACCTCTTCAACAGCGGGTAAAATTAACTGTTCTCCGATGGTGTGCGGTTTCCCAGATTTCGCTATAAGCAATGAGATATTGTAGGATGCCCGCAAGCCATCATCGTTACTTTGAGACGTTGAAGCGAACATACTGTGCACGGTGGGTCTCTTTACATATTTTTCCTTCAATGTTTGAAAATATTTTAAATCTTTACCTATTTTATCAGGATGATACCTTCTTAGATGATCTTCGAGCTTCGATGGTTTCATAGAGTCATTGCTCAAAACTTTGTTGCATAAAAGGCATATGGGCAATCTTTTGTCTGCCTTTGATGGAAGAAAACCAAATTTCAAATAATCAACACTGTACTGTCTGTAAAGAAAAAAATGTTTGTTCTAGTAATAATAAGGCGACTTTAACAGGATATGGCTATTTTAACAGAATAATATAAGATTAATTAATTATTGCAATGAAAAAAAACCAAAATGCCGGCGGCAAAACTGATGTTAATTATTAAAAGCAATAAACTGCTAAGACCCATGTAGAGGTTTTCACAAAACGGCTGAACCTATTTTAATATAATATAAAATATTTTTTGATTAATTATATTTTGATACATTTCTGTAAATTCGAGAGAAAATACTTTTAAAGAATAGTTTGACATCAAAACTCCGCGATTTTAATGATTTATTTATTACTTTGATGTACGTTACGAGTGGTACATAAAGACACGTACAATTTATGAAAATATTTTTGGTCATTTAGCATTAGCAACTACGAGGGCACTGAAATATGTACAAACATGCAGGTCAATCATATATCTCTCCTTTAGTGAATCACCACAGTCGAGTAAATAAATAAATTTATAATAAAAAGTACTAAAAGTTCAATCTTCCTCGGCTTTCTGTTCTTTTATAGAAGTATCGAATAATGGCCCTGTTCGGTATTTAATTTTTATTACGTACCTACTACACGCAAACATAACAAATATAATATTATTACAATATAAAATAAAAGTATGAATAACAAATAGGCAGGTACTTACTTTTTCCGGCACTGGCAAACACTGACATCGATTCACTCACACTTTTCTTTTCAAAATTCCGGAAACAAATGAGTAACGTTTGTCCTTGGCATTCGTATTTATATTGGTGAAGAATTAAACAAGTTCATGCAAGATTGCAAGCACAGCACGTGTCGTATTTCGTCCCTTTGCACGTCTGAACGGGTTGCGTTGCGGGCGGGCGGGCGGGCGGCGCTTTGCAAGTCTCGACGCGCGTTGTACTGAATATCGAATAAGTAAGTTTTTACAAGTAACAGTCGTTGATCTTCTTAAAATACACTACTCAAAAAAATTAAGGGAGGTTTTAAAACATGGAAATTAATGCTAAATAAACAGGCTTTCTGATCCATATGCCGGCCTAACTGAAAACATTTTTTTCAAGCCCGTGGACCAAAAAAAAAGCAAAATATTTGCAATATTATTTTTTCGCGCTATCTGTTAGGATTGTATGAGAACCGTAGCTCCTAAAAAATTTTAGCCAAAAAATCTGAAAATTAGAATCTTAAAGCTTCAAAATGCTTTTTTTTAAAAAGTCTCAATATGATCATTTTTCACCGAAATACAGCCTGTCAAAAATCACCGAAAAATTTGGAATTTTTTTTGCTCCCTTAATTTTTTTGACTAGTGTTTTATCTGCCTACATTGATAGGTAAAGCCAAGCCAACATTTTTGTTCTTTACTATCAACAACAAACCAGATAAATTTTCGTGGACCCCCACTTACAACTTGTGAACCCCCATTTTTTTTTCACGCCAACGTAGACCCCCGTCGAGTCTCCCGTGGACCCCTGGGGGTCCACTTGAACCACTTGGGGAATCACTGTATTAGCCGATACTTGTTGAAAATTCATAATAATAAAATTATAGAAACACTTTGGTTTCAATTTTCAATTTATTTATTTTAACAACTTAACATAATATTTTATTATAAATAATAATGCATAAAATTTGTTCATTATCCCAAAGCAAAAAACCGAGAAAAATTCCCATAATAATCTTGAAAATATACTAAATTTATCTACTCCTCTGTTTTCGTGGCTTAGGAACCCTGAATTTTTTTTTATCGGTCACCATCCCCGAAAAATAAATCAATGACACCTTTTTGAGTTTAATTTTTTCATCAAGGGAAGAAAACACCCTCTAAATAAAGTCGTTAATATATTTTCAATGCATTTTAAACATAAATTCTTTATCCACTGTTTTTCGTAAATATTGGTCACTACTAATATGTTACATAACTGTTATCACTACTACCCCAAACTCTTTTTTTTACTATCAGTCATAGTTCCTGATGATACTACTATGGAGTTTGATATAGTGGTGATAATTGTTGTGTAGTGTCGTTGTGCGAAATATTCCCCCCAACGTAACCACTACTACCCATAAAATTACTGTTAGTTCAGAATGAATATTCGTCGGCACTTTATAAAATTTTTGCATAATATTTCGACATTTCCAATTTATGTCAAATAGTTATCTTCACTATGATAATATAAAGTCCTTGGTAACCTGATTCACTAAAAATGCTTAAAATTTAGACCTGATCTAATTATAATCAAAGGGTGTAGTTCTAAATTTGAAATTAAAATCTAGCAAAGAGACCTACACATAAATGAAGAGGTCTACACGGGCCTACATATACACGTGCATATATACAACATATACAGACAGGCGTTGAGTTTTATACGCAGTAACAAAGTAATAACGTAATTATAATGAAAATGAGCTGCGTAATTTTTCTCCGCGACTGTACCCCAAAAATGTTGCCGTTAGGCCTCGCGAATGCTCGTAAAGATTCTTTCTGGGCAAAACGAGAGAGTATTTTAAAATGTAGTTCGTTCCGTGAAAGCTCTCTAGCTTTATTGATTTTATGTAACTAAGACATTCTTCCCTACAAAATTTAAGTTTTAAAACTAAGCATCGCGCGCTAGCTGGCCCGGGAAATGCAAAGAAAATGAGGGAAAAGTGCGTACCGACAGGGACGGCTCGGCTAAGTTACTATCAAATAAAACATATTAATTATTATGTGTATATATATATATATATATATATATATATATATATATATATATATATATATATATATATATATATATATATAGCCCTGCCCGCGGCTCCGCTCACGTGGACTTGATTCACTACTATCGTCACTGCTTATTCCTTATGTTACCTAACATAATAAAATATCTGCCATTATTTCCCCTTATCTCCCATTATTTTTCCTTATCTCCCATTATCTCTCCATAATTTCCATTATCTAGGCTTATCTCCCATTATTTCTCCTTATCTCCCATTATTTCTCCTTATCTCCCATTATCTCACCTTATCTCCCATTATCTAGGCTTATCTCGACTTATCTCGTAATATTTCTCCTTATCTCCCATTATCTCATCATAACTCCCATTATCTAGACTTATCTCCGCTTATCTCCCATTATTTCTCCTACTCTCCCATTATTTATACTTATCTCCCATTATCTCACCTTATCTCCCGTTATCTAGGCTTATATCGAATTATATAGAACATATATATAAATTTATAAAAACACGTAAATCGGATAAGTGGTTCTCAAGTGATAAGCGCACTAACGGATAGACAGACAGACAGACAGAGAGACGTTGCATTTTATATATATTATATTCTTTGCAACATGATATTGTTCCATATTTAATGGTTTAGGCAGTGTATTGCAAGAGAACGCGCTAACGGTAACCTTTTTTCCGACTTGATTCACTATTATCGTCACTGCTTATTCTTTATGTTACCTAACGCAATAAAATATATCCTATAACTTCGACAGAGAACATATGTCTGTTTTAAAAAAAGCACGTAACGCACTAACGGACAGAGAGACAGATAGACAGACAGAGAGACGTTGCATTTTATATATTATAGATAGATAATAACCTGGCCAGAGAACACATGTATGTTTTAAAAAAAAAGCACATAAATCGGATAAGTAGTTCTCCAGTGATAACCGCACTAACGGACAGATAGACAGACAAGCAGAGAGATAGGCAGACAGAGAGACGTTGCATTTTATATATATTATAGATATAAGATTATAGATAACCTGGCCAGAGAACATATGTATGTTTAAAAAAAAAAGTACGTAAATCGGATAAGTGATTCTCCAGTGCTAAGCACACTAACGGACAGACAGACAGACAGACAGAGATACGTTGCATTATATATATATATATATATATATATATATATATATATATATATATATATATATATATATATATATCATAGCTGTAATAAAATGTATATCTATAACCTGGTCAGAGATCATATGTATGAATTTAAAAAATTACGTATACCGGATAAGTGGTTCTCGAGGGATAAGCGCACTAACGGACAGACAGACGTACGTTGCATTTTATATATATTATAGATATAGATTATTATTATTATATAACCTGGCCGAAGAATATATGTATGAATTTAAAAAAAGACATGTATATCGGATAAGTTGTTCTCGCGTGATAAATGCACTAATGGACAGACAGACAGACAGAGAGACATTGCAGTTTATATATATTATAGATTATAGATATTCTCTGCTACATAATTGTTCCATATTTAATGGTTTAGGCTGTGTATTGCAAAGGAACGCGGTAGCGGCAAACTTTTTTCCGACTCCATTCACTATTATCGTCACTGCTCATTCGTTATGCTACCTATCGTAATAAAATATAGCCTATAACTTGGCCAGAGAATATATGTATGTTTTAAGAAAAAAAGTACGTAAATCGGATAATTGGTTCGCCAGTGATAAGCGCACTAACGGACAGACAGACAGATAGACAGACAGACAGAGAGACGTTGCATTTTATTTATATTATAGATAATACATTAAAATCTCGGGTTCCAATCTGTTCGTCTAACAAGGAATTTGCACGACCCTTCGCCAAAATCTCATTTAGCATTTCCAAGTGCTCTTGCTGCTCATCTCCATCATGATTCTTTTACACAAAAAAAGTGACATCACTGATATTTCAAATTACAGACCAATCAGCTTCTTTTCTCATCTATATAAGCTCTTCATGAAAATAATCCCAATAAGCCTAAAAGTCAAATTAGATTTTTATCAAACGCGGAAGTAAGTTGGGTTCCGAACTGATTTTGGTCCAACGCTAAAAATATTGATCGAAAGAGTCATAGACTATTAGTTTTTATTGATTTCCGAAAAGCATTCGATACCATTGAACTACTAGTAATAATGGCAGCCTTAAGAGAATGCAGAATCGATTATAGACACGCAAAATTAATAGAACATATATACAATACTGTTTCAGCCACCATTAAACTTCATGAATCAACATCATCATTTCGAACTGAAAGAGGAATCTGACAAGGAGATTTTAAAACTTTGAACTGGAATAATATGGGAATTAGTGTAGATGGCGAATATCTGAATCATCTTAGATTCTCGGACGACATCGTCCTGATTACAGAATATATGGAAGATGCAATAAAAATGGTAGAAGAACTGAAATGGGCTGTAGGAAGAACTGGTTTAGAACTAAACATGGAAAAGACCAAACTCATGACTAATTTCGTGTTAAGTGAAGAGATAAACATATCTGGACAAACTATACAGCAAGTAGACGACTACAAGTATTTGGGGCACGAAATAATATTGGGTAGAGACAATCCAACATGCGAGTTCCAGAGAAGGATGAACTTGGGGTGGGCAGCTTTCAAAAGACTACGTGATACGTTCAAGAATAACGATATACCTTTGAGTTTAAAACTCGTATTCGAGCAATGTGTAATGCCAGTCAAGACACACGGAGCTGAAACTCTAACTCTGACAAGGAAGACAACTCAGAAATTAAAATTAGCACAGCTTACAATGGAAATCAATCATCGCTCCTGATGAAGCAACATGGTTAGCGAAACGCGCGTTGAGTGCAAAAATAAAGTGTTTGGTGTAGTGGTGATATATGTTATACTGAGTAGTACAATGGAAAGGTCAATGCTAGGCGTTACAAGAAGAGATAGAATCCCGAACAGAATCATTAAAGATCGTACAAAGATAGTAGATATGGTATTATAAAACAAATACGGAGCTGAAATGGAGGTGGGCCGCTCACGTGACGCCTTTGACGGACAATAGGTAGACGAAGAAAATTGTTGAGTAGAGACGGCGGCAAGACAAAAGAAGCAGAGGCAGACGACCTAGCCGATGGACGGACGACCTAAAGAGAATTGCTCAGAACTGGCTAGCGAAAGGATAACATCGAGGGGACTGGAAGGACTTGGAGGAGGCCTATATTCAGCAGTGGACGAGAGAAGTTGGATGATGATGTATATATATGCATAATTCCTCCGTAATACCATAAATAAAACGACTCTTTTTAATCAAGATAATCTTATCAAACCTAATTGCAATTTTTTTTTGTCATATTCACACCTTGCTAACGCCGCCTCTGTTTGTAAAAACTGGGGGAAAGGGGGGAGGCTCGACGTGCCCTTGGGTTTTTCACTTTCATTAGGGAGATTCGGGCGGAGTTTTATGAAATTTGCGTAAAGGAAAGTTTTATTATCCCGGATAGAACATCTGGTTTTTGAATATCGCTTGATTTTCACAGCGGAGTTTTTTGTTAAATTGAGTTATTTTGAATTCGTATTTTGATAACTATTGTCGGTTAGTACAATTGTTTGCATATTTGTTAGTTGATTGAGAAGTAATACCCATGTCGAAATGAGAAATTATACATGGGATAAAGTATTTCTTATTTTGGACAGTTTAAACCTTTTTAAAGTAGTAAATATAATTCATATTATATCATATATTTACAGTAATTCTGTTTGAGTAAGAACGCGGATGCTTCTTATAGCAACAAGTTGCTATAGAATAATGCAGAATTCTAGTTAAAAGTTGTTTTTCTAATTTTATTTTCAAAACAGAGATTTTTACACTAATTATTATGTAATTGTGTATCTACATCTCAGAGATAATATAGTGCACTTTTAGTTTTTTTAAAGTCCATACCTACATGGGGTGAAAAGTCCCGACACTTTTGCAAAAAAAACAATGTTTCTGCCAAAAACCGATTTTATTCTTCAACATAGTTGCCTTCAAGAGCAATACACCTATTCCTGCGATCTTCTAACATTTGGACACCTTACATGTAGTCCGATTTGTCGAGTTCTCTAAATTAATCCTCAATTTCCCATTCCACTTCTAAATTTTAGCCAAATCGTTTTCCCTGCAGTCACTTTTTCAAATTTACAACGAGGCAATAATCGCTGGGGTTCAGATCTGGTGAATACGGCGGATGAGGAAGGAATTTATAACCTAATTGATTTTATAGACTCGTGAGCTGATGCATCTTGGTGAAACAACGCTTTTTTATTCGCTAAATAATACCTTTTTAGTGTTCCGTACGGAACACTTATAAGATGACTTCGGTGTCTGTCTGTCACACCCGATTTTCTCCGAAACTATTTGTCATAGAAAGTTGAAATTTGGTAATAATATAGGAATTGATGGCCTCATCAGAGCCATGTAGTTTTGAAAGTTAAATTTTGACTTAAGGAGTTAGTTTTGGGAGGTGAAATCGGAAGTGGAAAAAAAATTTTTTTACTAGGTAATCGAGTGTGGTGTCAAATGAAAGCTTGTGAAAACACGAGTAAAAAATATATATATAATGTAATATTTGCGCGGACTTTTCTTTGTATTATTTTTAAAAAATCGCGAAAAATCGCTGTCCACCCGCCTTATCTCAAAAAGTACTTATCAAAAAATTTTGAAAAAATTCTGGAATATTCTCCACGGGGTGTAGATTGAACAAAAATTATCACGAGTGCATTATCTTTAATAATTTATCTGGTATATAAAAAAAAAACAGAAATTTCAAGGTCATCAATTTTCAGTAAAGATTGGAAACATACTTTGTTGAAAACTCATTTGGGGTGTGTTTTGTGAAGTCACTGATCATTTTATACTTCCGTTACAACATTTTTTATTTTAAAAGCAATCAACGTACAGAACACTAATTGCTCAAGTTCAACTCGCACTTGACCGGTTATTTTTCTTGATTTCACCACTCAAACGGTCTACTAAGCCAACGTAATGGACTCTGGTGATTATCCGTACTTTCTCAGGATAGTCGCTCAGTATTTTTCCATGCGCATCCCAAAAAATACTCGCCAGAAACTTTTCAACTGATGGTTGTGTTTTTGGACGCTTTGATCGGCTTTCATGGTGTTTTACCCAATCTGTAGACATGTATTGATGGATACAAGTTTAGTCCGTTGTTACGAATCGACACAAAAACTACCTTGGATTACGACGAAACAGTGCCCAACAGCTATTCTTGGGTTCTGGTTGTATTTTTCCCATTAAAAAACAACGTTTAATTAACACACGAAATTATTTTGTTCCATTGTTTTGAAAAATACATATACAGTATATATTGAAGAGAATAGGAATGGTTAAACTAAGAATAAACAAGAAAAATACAAATGTAGTGGGAATTTATGCATCTGAAAATTGTAAACCAGAAAAAGACAGGGAACAATTCTATGAAGAACTTCAGAAAATGATAGATGAGATACGAAAGCAATAATAATAATGGGTGACTATAATGCAAGAGTTGGAAATGTGGTAATATCAGGAGTTAAACAGAGATTTAATGACAACGGGGAGCTTATGATAAATTTTTGCGCTACAAACGAGTTGAGAATAAATAATATATACTTTGACCATAAGGAGCAATATAAATATACATTTGAGAACAATAGAGGTAACGGATCAATGATAGATTATGTCCTAACAAACAGAGAAATACATCCACGTCATATATTAGACGTAAGAAGCTTGACGTCACCAAACGTAGGAAGTGATCATAATTTAATTAAGTTAAAATCAAATTAGCTCTTAGGCTTCTTCGCCTAACTGATGAGACCCGAAAAGGTCGAAAGCATCCAAAATCCACCTATAAATTAATACCAGAATGGAAACAAATTTCGTTTCTTTGGTATCGTTGGGTTAAGGTGAAACCCGAATCCCAGTTTACTGCTGTGGGTTCATGACAAAAGCAAAAGAACTTTTGGGATTTCGCAAATCTCCACAAACTTCGTGGCGCGTCTGACCCTTTTGTTCAAAAGCAAAAGTCAATGAATCCAAAGTCAGCAAAAGTAATCTTTGGTTTCAAAAACCTGTTTTGTTTGGTGCTTGTTTCGACTTCGGTTCGTCTTCTACAGTTAGGGAAAGTACCCTGAGACAAGTGTTGGAATTTCTCTGTAAGAGGTAAAATCTACAGAATGTTCAGATTGAGTTTGATCAAAAGTCTCATGTCAAAAGATCGTCAATCAGCATTCTACAAATTCTTTGATTGACGATCTTTTGTCGTGACACTTTTGATCAAACTCAATCTGAACATTCTGTAGATTTTACCTCTTACAGAGAAATTCCAAGACTTGTCTCAGGGTACTTTCCCTGACTGAAGAAGACGAACCGAAGTCGAAACAAGCACTAAACAAAACAGGTTTTTGAAACCAAAGATTACTTTTGCTGACTTTGGATTCATTGACTTTTGCTTTTGAACAAAAGGGTCAGACGCGCCACGAAGTTTGTGGAGATTTGCGAAATCCCAAAAGTTCTTTTGCTTTTGTCATGAACCCACAGCAGTAAACTAGGATTCGGGTTTCACCTTAACCCAACGATACCAAAGAAACGAAATTTGTTTCCATTCTGGTATTAATTTATAGGTGGATTTTGGATGCTTTCGACCTTTTCGGGTCTCATCAGTTAGGCGAAGAAGCCTAGGAGCTAATTTGATTTTAATTTAAATCTTGTTGGTTCAAGAAGTAGTTTGCAAATGAGGAGAGCGAAGTTTGCTCAAATTTGCCAAAGGAACAAAGGTTGTACCAGTTCTGGCATTCTCAGCATTCTACAAATTCTTTGATTGACGATCTTTTGTCGTGAGACTTTTGATCAAACTCAATCGGAACATTCTGTAGATTTAATTATGTCTAAACTAAGGTGGAACATAAGAAACAGAAAGCAACACCAAAAGATAAGAAAAGAAAATCTACAAGAAGAATCAACGAGAGACCTGTACCAGAGAAGACTGAAAGAAAAAATCAGAATAAATGAAATAAATGACCATGATAAGATAAATGATGGTTGGTTAAAAATAAAAACAAATGTATTAGAAGCTGCATATAAGGTATTAGTGACTAAAACTGTCGATAAAAATAAAGAAAGGAACGTGGGTAACATATCTTACACAATTATATAAAAGAGAACAGAGTATCACACTGCCACAAACACCAGAGATAACGATAAACGAAGAAACATATAAAACGGAAGAAGACGTATTAGAAGCACTGGAAAGACAAAAAAAAGTAAATCTCCCGGAGAAGACCAAGTTACTAATGAACTACTAAAATATGGGGGACACTCTCTGGTTAAGCAACTCCATAGCGTAATACGACCAGTAATGAGCTAATAGCTATAAGTCGTAAGAAAAAGAAGAATTGCAAAAATTAAGAGTAGCGTCACTCAAACATCTGTAACTCGTAAATTAATAAATAAAATGTCATGAAAATTTTACACGAATCTTCTGATAGTTGACACTAACTGAAAATCGTAAAGTTTTTTTTTGTTCTACTGCCATTTCTCGGATAGTCTCGGGCCTTTTTACCCCATATAGTATTATTATTATAGTATAAGTAATTATGAGATCCAATTGTTCGAATCGTCAATTATAATATACACTCCTGGACAAAATTAACGCAACAATCTGAAAATTAATTTATCTTTTTCTTATGTCAATTTTAAAGTTTATCGAGTATTTGAATAGTAGGCTATGCATATTTTGTTTCGTTGTTCATGACAGAAATCAAAACAATTCGTTTAGATTTACAGTTTTAAAGAATTTTTTAGAACATAAACAATTTTCTGTAATAATGCGACAGATTTTCTTTAAAAGTAAGCTTATAAATTGTTCCCTTTTTCAAAGTAATACGTTTTTGTGGTAGACTATTTTATTTTTGACCCCGAAGAATTAGAAAAATGAATCGAACAAGGAATTTAACTGAACACGAGGTAGTGCGAGCCTCAGTTTTATTGGACGAGGGATATTGTCAGAGTTATGTTGCCAATTTATTAGGCAAACATCGTTCCACAATAAGTCGTATGGTAAGACGCTTGAATGAAGCAGGAACTTATTCTAGAAGGCTAGGGCAAGAGCGAAAACGATGCACTAGCGACCTAGATGAACGTTTTATAAGACAATATGCTTTAAGAAACAGGACTGTCACTAGTTCTATAATAAGAAATGAACTCGAAACTGTTCGTAATGTCACAATTTCTTCTAAAACAGTTAAAAGACGGTTAAATGAAGCTGGATTAAACAGTAGGAGACCAGCCACTGCGCCCTTGCTTACTAGAGAGAACAGAGTTGCCAGGTTACGTTTTGCTCGAAATCACGAAAACTGATCTGTGAATGATTGGAAAAAAGTTTTCTTCACAGATGAAACTAGGGTTAGTCTAAAACATCCAGATGGTCGTTAGCGAGTATGGCGAAGACCAGGAGAGAGATTTGCTCCTGCAATATCTCTGCAAGGATTCCATTCGGCGGTGGCTCTGTTATGTTCTGGGGTGGCATCTGCTTTGATGCTCGCACAGAGTTAGTTCCTGTCCGTACGAGATCCATTAATGCTGACCACTATCTTGAGAATAATAAAAAGTAATAGAACATGTGATGCCTTTCGGTCATTTTGTGGTGCCCAATTTCCTGTTTATGCAAGACAACGCTCGACCTCACGTGGCTAGGGGGGTACTCGATTATCTTAATCAAGTTGATATACCACCAAAAAGCCCGGATCTGAATCCGATAGAACATGTATGGGATCACCTTAAGAAAAATGTGAAACGTCATATACCTGCACCTAGAAACCCGAGGGAACTTGAAAATGCAGTTATCACAGAATGGGAGCAAATTCCTCAAGATTTTATCCAAAATTTAATTAGAAGCATGCCTAGGCGCATAAACGCTGTCATCCGAAGTAGAGGAGGCAACACACGCTACTAGTGTCCCAGTTACACCATTAATTTTGCTACTAGTGTCCCAGTTTATTTTTTTTTTCATTATTACGTAATTTCGACGATTTTGTTATTAGGTCTTAAGAATAATTTTAATTCGAATCTTATAGAGAAATTTGGTAGCTAATTCACTTTTAAAGTAACCGAATAAGTTTTTTCTAACCTTTAGTGTAACCAATGTTCATAAAAAATTATTAAAATTAATTCATTATAGAGATTTGTATATTTAATATATTGTTGCGTTAATTTTGTCCAGGAGTGTATTAATTAATAAGTGTAAACAGTGCTAATCATAGTTACAGAAACTTTTTTAATTGAACAGGATTGCCAACGTAAAATAATTTTCGACCGTTGCCCCACCCTTCTACTGGATCCCATGCCATGATATTACTATTTATGACTTTTTTTATTTGTGTCTCTAAGAAACTAAAGGTTAACCTTGTTGGGTCAATAAAAATCATAATTACTTAAATAGATTAAATTATGATGCATTTAGTTGTGAGTGATTGGCTTCAAACAGAAAAAAATAACATTTTTATCATTTAGAGGTCAAAAGGACATCTCTAAGGAGGGTAATATGCTTTCATACATTCTTAGAGTTAAATAAACATAAACCTATTGTTGTCTTGTTTTTCTGTTTTGAAAATTATTTTTATGATGTGCCTACACGGTGTACAAGGAAACTATCAATATAGGAAGAATATTTTCCATTTGGTTTCGTGTTAACATGATGTGTTGTTCCAGACATAGAGAGGAAAAGGTAGTTTAACCGTATCTTAAGGATTAATTTGTACTTCTACCTTAAAATAAATATCTATGAATCAAAAGAGTTTCCTAATTTAATGTTTCGATTTCCGGACATTAAGTCAACTCGTTGCGTTCAGTTGCAGTAACTTTTGAGGTATCCATTTTTTGCCTGTGCTTGCCGAAAAAACTCGAAAAAAAGCAATATACATACACACTATCATCCTTGTCAAAAACTATTTGTTATCAACTTACTAGTCTCTAGATCTTTATCAATATGTGATGAACATTCTGTCTTATCAGAAACAGATAAACTGACTACTGCTTTACAAATTAATGGATATTGCGCTGACGGTATTGAACGTTTCGAAGAAACAATTACAATTAGCTCTAGCTGAACAGTAACGCTCTATAGGTCATACCGTCAACGTAACAGAAACCAAAATTCTCCCATCTGTCTCCAATTTCTATAAACGTAAGTTTAGAGAATCGATCGAAATTTACAAAAACCCTAACAATATTAATACGAGACTAGGATTATGGTCTGCATCAGACGTGGAGAACAAGCTGGGTTATGGTTCTGTGAACACCGCTCAGCTATTAATACTTGTCTTGTACTTTTTTGAGCTCGTTAAGTGTTTTAACCTTAAGAAGTATAGATCCCTGAAGATGTCGCATGCAATCGTAGGCGAGACGTTGGAAAGTTACTCCATATTTAATAGCACCAATCGCAAGAACCACACTTCCTCAATCATATAATATTATAGTAATAGACATAGTTAATAGACATAATCACTGATTAAGAAATAAATTTCAAATAGCAAGCAAGAAGTATGTATATACAGGGTTACAGGGAAAGTCGTCCTAGATAATTAAGGACGTTATAGTTTAGGTCATTTCTGACCGATTTGATTCTATGACATGATGCCCTAAACTTAACCGTTTTCGAGATATTGAAGTTTAAAGATTTTCTAAAAAAAAATGTTTTTTTTTTTTTGCTTTTATATCGATTTTTTTTTATTAGAGGTTCTCGAGTGCTATTTTTTGGTTATTTTTAGTTAGTCTGTATGTCAAGTATCAAAAATCATAAAAAAAATTTGAACTAGTTACTAACAGTTTCAAATGGCTGCTTGTTAATGTTTCTAAATTACGAATTTTTGCCAAGTGTTTCCTACTTTAAATCAATAAAGAGAAAAAAAAATGTATGGAAGTTATTCTGCAAATTATTTTAAAAACTTTTACGTCTTTTTAGCTATCTAAAACAGTATAATATCTACTGGATCTATTGAAAATTCTAAGAAAATGAGATTTCAATAGGCCCAAATGTAGAGTAACATAATATTAGAATTTAGATACTACCAATTACCGGTTTACTACCTGCACCTTCAAACAATAAAAAGGGTTGGGTAAGTATTTTTTCCGGTCGGGGTACTCTCTGTGTGAGTGACATTTTCTGTTCACTAAACATTATTGAATGATTTTTAGTCTGCTCATGCGATTCGTCCGTGGTAGAGGTGCTATACCGTGCTTTTCAAAAATATCTGTTTCATCTTCTGACTGTGTGAATTGGCTCGTAACTGGATTTTGATCTCTGCTTGTGAATATGGCAACGTATACCAACGAGGAATATGCTGACATCCTAATGTGTTACGGATTTTGCGAAGGAGTGTCGTCGCGTGCACGTGATGAATACATACTGCGATATCCTACTCGTCGTGTACCTGATGTTAGCGTATTTGATGGAACTTATCGAAGACTACGAGAAACTGGTTCCGTACAAAGACGGCGGACTGACATGGGACGACCACGTATCTTTGACGAAGACGAAAAAAAAAAACGAAATACGACGTCTCTTTGAGGTGGACCCAACCACATCTACAAATGTTCTCGCACAACAGCTTGGTATTTCGTAGTGGAAGGTATGGTTTGTAATGCATACTGTTGGGCAACACCCTTACCACTATACGCCCGTGCAAGTCATTGAAGAAGGGGATCCGTTGCGACGATTAGAATTCTGCAGATTTATGCTCAGTACCGATGTCGAAGATGCATCTTTTTTTAAGAAAATACTATGGACTGACGAGTCGAAATTCGACAAAGACGGTCTTACAAACTACCACAATGCCCACTATTGGGCTTCTAAAGAGGAAGGCAACCCAAACAAAAAAAGAACAAAAGGATCACAAACAAGATTCAGCTTAAATGTGTGGATGGGTATAATTTCAAATTATTTGGTTGGGCCATTCTTCCTGCCAGATAATTTGAATGGCGAGGAATACGACAATTTTTTGCGGAACGATTTACCTAATTTGATGGAAGACCTACCTATTGGTTTGAGACAAAACACGTACTTTCAACACAATGGCTGCCCAGCTCACTACAGAGGAAGTGTTCGTGCATGGCATAATGACAATTATCCCAACAAATGGATTGGAAGAGGCGGACCCATACCTTGGCCGGCGAGAAGCCCAGACCTAACACCGATGGATTTTTATGTGTGGAGTCACATGAAAAGTCTCGTATACGACCAGATGACTCCTATCGAAAACGTGGATGTCCTAAGACAAAAAATAATTGATGCGGCTGGCGAAATGAGGCGGCACCTCACAACCAGCGTTGTGAAAAGTAATTTAAGAAAAAGAATGATAATTTGTGTTAGAAATAGGGGCGACCATATAGAATATGAATTATAATTAATAAAAAATATTAAATTGCAAGGTTTTTTGTTTTATTTGTGTATTTTTCGTATTTTCACCTAGAACTAAAAATTTACCTTTTGCTACCCGAGCCCGCTTTAGGTGTCATTCTGTGTACAGTTTTCCTATTAAATTCCTAGTATTATACCTTTTTTGATAGCTAAAAAGACGTAAAAGTTTTTAAAATAATTTGTAGAATAACTTCCATACATTTTTTTTCTCTTTATTGATTTAAAATAGGAAACACTTGGTAAAAATTCGTAATTTAGAAACATTAACAAGCCATTTGAAACTGTTAGTAACTAGTTCAAATTTTTTTGATGATTTTTGATACGTGACATACAGACTAACTAAAAATAACCAAAAAATCGCACTCGAGAACCTCTAATAAAAAAAAATTGATATAAAAGCAAAAAAAACATGTTTTTTTTAGAAAATCTTTAAACTTCAATATCTCGAAAACGGTTAAGTTTAGGACATCATGTCATAGAGTCAGATCGGTCAGAAACGACCTAAACTATAACGTCCTTAATTATCTAGGACGACTTTCCCTGTAACCCTGTATATAGAGTAGGGTATTGATAACTTGAAGAAACAAAGATAATAATTGATAGGCTACAAAGAGCAAAGAGTAGATATCCAAATTATATGTTCTCTTTTGGAAAAAAAAATAGATAATTTTAAAGTCATATTTAAAAACTTGAAAAGATTACAAATCGGATATTTTGTAATTAAAAAAAAAATGTAGACAAAATACGTGGCCCCATTTTTATTTATAATATTTTATTGCAAATAATTTATATCGTGTTTTTATTTATGTGCAGAATAATGTTGTTATTTGCCTATTTTGCCTTAGATAACCTTCAAACTATTGTGCTTTTAATTACTTTTATGTATACATGACCGATTTTTGCCATTATCAACTAAGAATAACATTTTTAGTAGAGGAGGTTGGGATGCTGTGAAACGTAGAGGGGAATTCGACACTAATTACAAATCTACACTTCTTGATACTCGATAGGACTGCATGTAGAACTTAATTGTGCCTCGTTGTTGGCACTCCAAAACAGAATCTCCTCTCGTTCAAGACACAACGTGCTGTTATGAAGTTATAATGCGGTAATATCTAATTCATACTTTACCACAATATTTACTGAACTTGTAAGTAATTATTTTGACTCGTTTATTAAATGATCCAGTAATGATTTTTTTATTGAATCACTTGTGACTGTTTTTTTTTTTGCAAGAGAGCGCTCTGGTGCCAAACTTTTTTCCGACTTGGTTTACTATTATCGTCACTGTTTATTCCTTATATTACCTAACATAATAAAACATATACTAAAACCTGACCAGAGAACATATGTATCAATCTCAAAGGCCTATATCAACCGTCCATTTGTGAACATAGTCCTCCTTCATTCTATCCCATTGGGCTCTATTTTGCGCTTCTCTGATCCAGTTCAGCCCGGCTGGCAACTTTAGATCATTTGTCCAGCGTGTTGGTGGACGTCCCCTGTTTCTCTTTCCGGTATACGGCCTTCAATGAATGCATAATTCCACTTTAAAGTGGTGATTGTTTCAACAGCATCTATCATTCTTGTAGTTGGACTAATCCATTCATTGGTGCTCCTGTCTTTCAAAGATATGCCAATCTTTTCCCTTCATAGCTCTTTGTGTAACTGCTTTTCTTTTTGGGGTTTGCTTTATCCAAGTCCAAGTCTGACATCCGTACGTAAGTAATGGAGGAATACATTGATCGAATACTTTCGACCTAAGCTTTAAGGCAATGTTCTTATTTATAGGTATACTAGCAGTGCCCGCGGCTTCGCTCGCGTGAACTTGATTCACTATTATCGTCACTGCTTATTCCTTATGTTACCTAACGTAATAAAATATCTGCCATTATTTCCCCTTATCTCCCATTATTTCTCCTTATCTCCCATTATCTCTATATAATTTCCCTTATCTAGGCTTATCTCTACTCATCTCCCATTATTTCCCTTTATCTTCCATTATCTCACCTTATCTCCCATTATCTAGGCTTATCTCGACTTGTCTCGCAATATTTTTTCTTATCTCCTATTATTTCTCCTTATCTCCCATTATCTCACCATAACTCCCATTATCTCGACTTATCTCTGCTTATCTTCTATTATTTCTCCTTATCTCCCATTATTTATGTTTATCTCCCATTATCTCACCTTATCTCCCATGATCTAGGCTTATATCGAATTATATAGAACATATGTATAAATTTATAAAAACACGTAAATCGGATAAGTGGTTCTCGAGGGATAAGCACACTAACGGACAGACGGACAGACAGAGAGACGTTGCATTTTATATATTACAGATATAAATTATTATTATTATTTTTATTATATAACCTGGCCAAAGAATATATGTATGAATTTAAAAAAAGACACGTAAATAGGATAAGTGATTATCGCGTGATAAACGCACTAATGGACAGACAGACAGACAGAGAGACATTGCATTTTATATATATTATAGATTACAGATACATAATATTGTTCCATATTTAATGGTTTACGCTGTGTATTGCAAGGGAACGCGCTAGCGGTAAACTTTTTTCCGATTTCATTCCCTATTATCGTCACAGCTCATTCCTTATGCTACCTATCGTAATAAAATATAGCCTATAACCTGGCCAGAGAACATATGTATGTTTAAAAAAAAAAGTACGTAAATCGGATAAGTGGTTCTCCAGTGATAAGCGCACTAACGGACAGACAGACAGACAAACAGAGAGACGTTGCATTTTATATATATTATAGATGTGATAATTTTCCGAATGCAGACCATGCCAGCCTTCTTCTTCTATGTATTTCACTTGTTTGATTGTCTCTTTCCAGTTGTATTTGGTGACCCAGATAAATGTATTTTTCGACATTTTCAATTTGGTAGTTGTTAATTATTATGTGTGGGTCTCTGTTACACATAATTTTGGTCTTGTTTAGATTTATTTTTAGATCAACTTTACTTGATTTCTGTTCTAATTCTCGTAACATATGCTGCAAATCACCTGGATTTTCGGGTATGATGACTACATCATCAGCGAATTTTAAGTTATTCAGTCTGCTTCCGTTCATTTCAATACCCTTTTCTTGCCATTGTAGATGTTTGAATACCTCTTCTAATGTTGAACTGAATAATTTTGGTGAAATGACGTCCCCTTGTCTATGTGTGTGTCTGTGTGCAGTTTAATAGTTGATGTTGCCTTTTCATATATATTCTTTATGTATCTGTGGTCAACTCGTGTCTTTTTCAAACTATTTATAATTGTCCAGTGTTCGACGGTATCGAATGCTTTATAGAAATCGACAAAAGCAAAACAGATGTCCAAGTTGTAATCAATTGACTTTTCTATTAACATTCTCATTGTTAAAAGATGGTCACAAGTGCTAAAATTTTTCCTAAACGCCCCCTGCTCTACAGGCTCGTAGTCATCTAATTTTCTAGAAACTCGGTTTGTTATAATTTTGGAGAAGAGCTTACACAGCTGTGAAAATAAACTAATAGGTCTACAGTTCTACAAATTTGTTTTGTCCCCTTGCTTGTGTAGGAGAACAACTATCGCATTATTCCACCCATCTTGTATTCCTCCAGTTCTCAAGCACAGCACAGCAATAATTGACACATTCTAGACAGAAGTTCGTCTCCTGCTTCCTTTAGCATCTCCACTATTATATCATCCTCCCCTGATGCTTTCCAGTTTTTCATACTCGCAACATGATTTCATCTTTATCATCATACTAGCCGGGCCCGCGGCTCCGCTCGCGTGGACTTGATTCACTACTATTGTCACTGCTTATTCCTTATGTTACCCAATTTAATAAAATATCTCACATTATTTCTCCTTATCTCCCATTATTGCTCCTTATCTCCCATTATCTCATCTTATTTCCCATTATCTAGGCTTATCTTGACTTATCTCCCATTATTTCTCCTTATCTCCTATTATTTCTCCTTATCTCCCATTATCTCACCATAACTCCCATTATGTAGACTTATCTCTGCTTATCGCCCATTATTTCTCCTTATCTCCCATTATTTATACTTATCTCCCATTATCTCACTTTATCTCCCATTATCGAGGCTTATCTCAACTTATCTCCCATTATTTCTCCTTATCTCCCATTATCTCACCTTATCTCCCATTATCTAGGCTTATATCGAATTATATAGAACATATGTATAAATTTATAAAAAACATGTAAATCGGATAAGTGGTTCTCGAGTGATAAGCGCACTAACGTACAGACCGGAAGACAGAAAGACGTTGCATTTTATATATATTGTATTCTTTGCTACATATATTGTTCCATATTTAATGCTTTAGGGAGTGTATTGCAAGAGAACGCGCTAGCGGCAAATTTTTCTCCGACTTGATTCACTATTATCGTCACTGCTTACTCCTTATGTAACCTAACGTAATAAAATATATCCTATAACATACGTATGTTTAAAAAAAAAGCACGTAAATCGGATAAGTGGTTCTCCAGTGATAAGCGCGCTAACAGACGGGCAGACAGACAGACAGACAGACGGACAGAGAGACATTGCATTTTATATATATTATAGATATTCTCTGCTACTTAATATTGTTCCATATTTAATGGTTTGGACTGTGTATTGCAAGAGAAGGCGCTAGCGGCAAACTTTGTCCGACTTCATTTACTATTATTATCACTGCTCATACCTTATGCTACCTATCGTAATAAAATATAGCCTATAACCTGGCCGGAGAACATATGCATGTTTTTAAAAAAAAAGTACGAAAATCGGTTAAGTGGTTCTCCAGGGATAAGCGCACTAACGGACAGACAGACTGACAGAGATACGTTGCATTTCATATATATTATAGATGTAATAAAATATATACCTATAACCTGGTCAGAGAAGATATGTAAGAATTTAAAAAATCACGTAAATCGGATAAGTGGTTCTCGAGGCATAAGCGCATTAACGGACAGACAGGCAGAGAGACAAACGTTGCATTTTATATATATTATAGATATAGATTATTATTATTATTATATAACCTGGCCAAAGAATATATGTATGAATTTAAAAAAAGACAGGTAAATCGGATAAGTGGTTCTCGCGTGATAAACGCACTAATGGACAGACAGACAGACAGAGAGACATTGCATTTTATATATATTATAGATTATAGATTACAGATATTCGTTGCTATATAATATTGTTTCATATTTAATGGTTTAGGCTGTGTATTGCAAGGGCACGCGCTAGCGGCAAACTTATTTCCGACATCATTCAATATTTTACGTCACTGCTCATTCCTTATGCTACCTATCGTAATAAAATGTAGCCTATAACCTGGCCAGAGAATAAATGTATGTTTTAAAAAAAAAAAGTACGTAAATCGGATAAGTGGTTCTCCAGTGATAGGCGCACCAACGGACAGACAGACAGACAGACAGAGAGACGTTGCATTTTATATATAATATAGATGTACGAATTAAAAAAAACACACGCACTAACGGACAGACAGACAGAGAGACGTTGCATTTTATATATATATTATATTGTTTGCTATGTGATATTGTTCCATATTTAATGGTTTAAGCAGTGTATTGAAAGAGAAACGCGCTAGCGGCAAACTTTTTTCCGACTTGATTCATTACTATCGTCACTGCTTATTCCTTATGTTACCTAACGTAATAAAATATATCCTATAACCTGGCCAGAGAACATATGTATGTTTAAAAAAAAGCACGTAAATCGGATAAGTGGTTATCGAGTTATAAGCGCACTAACGGACAGACAGACAGACAGAGGGACGTTGCGTTTTATATATATTATAGATTATAGATATATAGATATAGATTAAGCTAGAATATTAAATAATAGATGTTCTTGCACTGCTTCACATGGGGGAATCATGGAGAAAAAACACTAAAACAAGTATCGTATTCCTGAAAAACATCTCCCTCGTAAATGTTTGCATTTCTTTAATGTGTTTACGTTTTAGTGGTACAAAAGGCATATTTGTTTAGGTAGAGAAATTCCTAGATGAATAATTAGGTATCGAATTTGTATGATTATCGGTATCCTTAAAACCAAAACTATCATTATTTTAATACACGTAATGGCAGTAGAATGATTACAGATATGTGTGCATCAGCTTCGAATATATCATATACTATATGTTCTTTTCAGAGTTTTTTTTCATTTTATTTAAACTAGAATAGTGTATAAAGGAAACTGGGACGTGATTCACCCAGTGACCTAAAAATGCTTTTTACATTCCTCGCTACGTGAGGTATTATTTTAAATAAGTAATGAAATAAGAGCTTTTTTTTATCTCAAACTATTTTATGTTCGATATACGGTATGCGGTAGCGACTGCTAGAATAGTAAACGTAGCTGAGAAAAAACAAGGAAGTAAACAATTTTTTAGGTTAATTTGTCCACTTTTGACGTTTCGAATATTTTCTGCAATTACTAAGGTAAATATATCAACATAATAATTTATAGAAAGCTCTACAGTTTTTAACAGAGTATAAAGATTACACACACACAGAGACTGGTCAGAGCTAAACTCAAAATAAATCTGAAAAAAGAAAGGGTGCGATTAATCAATAAAACCAAACCAACTAAATGGTACACTTCGGCTAACCCTAAAGCCTACGAGAATACTGTCAGGGCGGCTCGGCAGAGATCTAGTGCAGAAGAACGTCCAAAACGAAACCACGGAAACAACAAACCTAGTCAAAACACTAAAGACCTTATAGAAAAAAGAAAACAACTACGAACCAATAATGGAAGCGTACATTCAAACGAACTCAAAGAATTGAATAGAACAATAACCAAACAAATTGGAAAAGATGTTAGAAAATACAACACAGGCATCATTAGAGACATAGTTGAACCAAATAAGAACAGAAAAGTCCTGAAGAATAAACTAACAATTGGAAAATGTGAAATCTTTAAACTTAAGAATGAGAACAGCGTAACTACAATTAGATAGGAGCTTTTAACTATAACAGAGAACTTTTACAGGGAATTATACAAAAGCAAATACATGAACGGAAGAGAAAGACAGGTTTGAGAGACGAAAGTTCTAAATCAAGGAACTGAAGATTTGCCAGACATAACCACAGGAGAAATAAAAAATAGCTTAAAACAAACGAAAAATAACAGATCAGCTGTCGAAGATGGAGTCGTAATAGAAGCCGTGAAAATAGGAGGAGAAAACCGTTAGAGACATTAACACTATTATTTAACTTATGTCTACATATTGCGACCACTGCTCAAGCTTGGAACAACTCCATCATGATTCTTTTACACAAAAAAGGTGACATCACTGATATTTCAAGTTACAGACGAGTCAGCTTACTTTTTGACCTATATAAGCTCTTCATGAAAATAATCTCAATACGCTTAAAAGACAAATTAGATTTCTATCAAACGCGGGAGCAAGCTGGGTTTCAAACTGGTTTTGGTCCAAATGACGCTAAAAATATTGATCGAAAAAGTCATAGAGTATAGTAAACCATTGGTATTAGTTTTTATTGATTTCCGAAAAGCATTCGATACCATTGAACTATCAGCAATAATGGCAGTCTTAAGAGAATGCAGAATCAATTATAGATACGCAAAATTAATAGAATATATTTACAACACTGCTTCGGCCACCATTAAGCTTCATGAATCAACACCATCATTTCGAACTGAAAGAGGAATCCAACAAGGGGATACCTTATCCCCACAACTTTTTATAGCAACGTTGGAGTATGCATTTAAAACTTTGAACTGGGATAATGTGGGAAATTAGAATCTTTGATTGCGAATATCTGAATCATCTTTGATTCGCGGACGACATCGTCCTGATTACAGATTATATGGAAGATGCAATAAAAATGGTAGACGAACTGAAACAAGCTGTAGGAAGAACTGGTCTAGAACTAAACATGGAAAAGACCAAACTCATGACTAATCTGGTATTAGGTAAAGAAATAAACAGATCTGGACAAATTATACAGCAAATAGACGACTACAAGTATTTGGGGCACGAAATAAGATTGGACAAGGACAATTAAACATGCGATATCCAGAGAAGAATTGGCTTGGGGTGGGCAGCTTTCGGAAGACTACGTGATACATTTAAGAACAACGATATACCTTTAAGTCTAAAAGCAAAAAGTTTTCGAGCAATGTGTAATGCCAGTCATAACATACGGAGCTGAAACTGTAACTCTGACAAGGAAGACAACACAGAAATTAAAAGTAGCACGCAATGCTAGGCTTTACAAGAAGATATAGAATCTCGAACAGAATCATTAAAGATCGTATCGTGGTGGACGAAGAGAATTGTTGAGTGGAGACCGCGGTAAGACAAAAGAAGCAAAGACGGACAACCTAGCCGATGGACGGACGACCTAAAGAGAATTGCTCAAAACTGGATAGCGAAAGCACAACATCGAGGGAACTGGAAGGACTTGGAGAAGGCCTATGTTCAGCAGTGGACGGGAGAGGTTGGATGATGATAAAGATTACAGCTTACACCGGATAAGGAGATGAATCGGTGTTTAAAATGTAAATACCGTAATTGATTGAAAAATATTAGAGATATTCATTTCAAATTTGGAATATACTTCAGAAATAAGAGGTGCATGACAAAATAATTTGGATTATCGCGCAGTAATAAAATTTCTCATTAAAGAGGAAAATAGATCAAAAGTTTTCATGAAAAAATTTTCCGAATATATGCAGTGATGATCTATATCATTTTCAAGTTAACTTAAACAGTTTAGATGGTGCCGAGGCTCAGTTCAAGGCGATCTCAGATCAAAAATATTAGGCTTATCCCAATGCTTTTTGAAGCTACGGTAGTATCAACATTGTGATCGAAGATTTAAGAATAAAAAAAGTTTCAGAGACTGCGAAGAAATTTAATTTATTGAATGTATCCAAAAAGGTCGACGATTAATGGAGAGGTGATAAGTTGAAGGCAGCTGTAGCATGATTTTTTAAGGCATGAGCAAAGTATTTTTTTTTTTGAAATGACACGAAAGTATTTTTTTTAATCTCTGCAATTTTTTCTTCATAGCTGGGTGGATAACTTAAAAAACCCTCGTAGTAAGGGTAGTTAAAGGATTAATCATTATGTCTTTATCGTCAACCTTCCCCTGGTATAAAAATACTTTTTGGTAATTAAAATTGCATTTGACTTTTAATCTAATTGAATGTTATCGTAAAGAGCATCTTACGTTTGTTAGTAGAAAACACAAATATTAAAATAATTAGATTAAATACATGTTAAGTACAAAGACGTCGCGAGGTCAAGAATGCCAACAAAGCAAGGATGAAAGATTTTTTACTCAATGCCTTTTGGATGTAACTGCTGTTAAATTATTTATAGAGATCTACATCAGACGTATTATGTATACAGAGAAGCAGAAAACTGTACTTGTGTTTGTTGTAACCCAAATAAGCTTGCAAAAAGGTGAATTTGGGCAGTAGTTATGTGGAAATGGAATGAAAGAAGTCGTATTATTTGTCAAAACCAAAAAAAGTTAAAAGTTTGCCTGTTGTCAGTTATTTCTCGTCACCTCTTTGGACATGAGAGAAACGTTATTATGAACTAGCGTAGTTTTTAATTGTGCATAGAAATGAGTTATGCATTATTGCGTAGATAGGCACCTTCATTCTAATCAACTTCTTTTTTTTCTTTTATTAAGGCTGCGGCCTGTTTTTCTTCACGCGTTTCCTTTATGGCGTTCCTGTTGACGAAGACACCCAACTTTCTTTCCATCGTTTCAAGGGTCTTCCTGGAGCTCTCTTTCCTGCTGACCTGTGGTCTCTCGCTATTTTCACTATTCTGTCATTCTCTGCTCTTTGAATGTGTTCGTTCCATTCTTTTCGTCACACTCTCACAAACTTAACAACATCTTCAAGCCTACATTCTTCTCTTACATCTTTATTTCTTATTTTATCTCTTCTTGTTTTCCCCATTATTGCTCTTAGGGTACTCATTTATGTTGTCCGCATCAATTGTTTAGTTTTGCTTTCATATTTCCTAGGGTGGTTGCAGATGAAGCCTACACGCTAATTACAGCCGCGTCGCTATCGTTCCAATGTTTCATTTATTTATTTGTGAAGACTTACCATTTATTTGAATTTCCTTCCCAAACCATTAAATATAAGTTGGTTACATTACACCCGTCTTATCACTTTTACGCGTACCGGTAATTAAAAGTCTGTATTTATTTAAATAAGATGAGGTATTTTATCAAATACAATATTTGGTTAAAGAACTAAATTAAAAAATTCTGTTTGTATAGATTCAAATTCTGAATCAATTTGAATTTATTGTCCTAGGTTCGGTAATATAAGTTGTTTGTTTTTGTTTCAAATTCGTTATATGTGTATATAATTATCGCATTTATTGTTGGTGTAGGTTATCATCTATTTTCCGATACGTAAACAAAAGATAGTGAATGTAAAAGTGTTTCCCAATATTTTTTCGACTTCGATATAATTTGTGCAGAATTAACAGGAGAAATATTATATTTAATTCATTCATAGTCAAGTATGGTTAGCTGTTTTATAGTAAAAAGTTGAGTTTATCACTGTCTTACTCATAGTAACAATAATGTTGATGTTATTCTTGAAAATGGTAAAACGCTATTTCACTTTGCATTTTTCTGCAGGCAAAGCAAATGCTGTAACAGGGGTGCTCAAACGGTCGATCGCGAGTGCTTTTTGAGTCAATCTCGAGAAAAAATTCCGATATAGAACTATTCACAGATTTTGTTTTAGGTCTCTAAAACAAAATGTAATGAATAAACTACTAAAATTTATTCGATCCACAATTAGGCCAGAGTAACCCCCTCATCACTTTCTTTTATCGTAATAACCCCCTGCTAGCGACAAAAGGCGGCTTTATCAAAGGAACGCGCGGTACTTCTCAAAGCAAAGCCGTGTTTTTCATCCCCGCCGATTTTTCTAGAAACTTCGGGCGGCGTGTTTGACGGGAACATTCGTGACTTCGTCCGCGCCGATATAAATGTTGCGCCTGCAGGAATAGGAGTCAGTCTGAGTTGTAACTTGAAGGCGATAGATCGATACAAAGTTTATTAATAAATAGTCCAAAATGAGTGCGGCGAAGAAAAGTAAAACTTATCATTTTAATAACGATTGGGAGGAAGAATTTTTCTTTTGTATGGACAATAAGTAAAAAATTTGGAGATTTATGAGAATAATTTTGTGAAATTGTATGAGGCTAATGAAACAATAAGCGACGACCTTGATCATTTTACTGTTTACGGTGATAAGAAATATGAACAACAATTCTTTGTATGGTAAAGGATAAGTGCATTTGTCTCATTTGCCGTGCGTCAGTTGCAATACCTAAACGTGGGAACTTAGAGAGGCATCATAAAATGGTTCATAAAAACTATGAAAAGGATTTTCCGTCATAGAGTGAATTAAGAAAACGAAAAGTAGGTGATTTGATAACTTGTTTGAAAAAAGAACAAACCATGTTCACAAGACCAGCCAAACAATGAAAAGCTGCAACGATCGCGTCATTTAAAATATCTCATATATTGGCGAAACCATTTGATGATGGATTGGTTGTGAAGGAAGCATTTATTGAAGCGGGTGAGACTTTATTTGGAGATTTTAAAAATAAAACTGAGATTATGTCTGCTATTACAGAACTTCAGTTATCTCGTCCGACTGTCACAAGGCGTGTTAAAGTCATGAGTCAGGACATGGGAGATAAACTAAAACATGATATCATGGAATGTACATACTTTTCTTTACAGTTCGACGAATCCACCGATATGACAGACACTGCCCAGCTGTGTATTTTTATTCGAATGGTATTCAATGACATGTCGGCTAAGGAAGAGTTTTTGACAATGATTCCTCCGAAAGGAAAGACTCGTGGCGAAGATATATTTGACCTTTTCTTCAATTTTGTAACAAACTACAAGCTACCAATATATAAACTAGTGTGCATTACAACCGATGGAGCACCAGCCATGACTGGAAACAAAAACGGTTTTGTGGCATTGTGTCGAGCTAATGATGATTTCCCTTCATTTTTCTCCTTCCATTGCATTATACATCAACAAGTTTTGTGTTCAAAAGTTCTAAACATGGAGGAGATTATGGGCATTGCAATAAAAATTGTGAATTCTATCCGTGCACGTAGCTTGCAACGACAGCTCTTTAAATTGCAGTTGGAAGATAGTGAGTCAGCTGAACACACTGATTTAGTTCTTCACATGGACGTCAGGTGGTTGAGTCGCGGAAAATTCCTAGAAAGGTTTCAACAATTATTGCCCGAAATAACAGCTTTTCTGGACGAAAGAGGTGATGACACTCAGATGCTGAAAAACGGAAAATGGCTGACTGATTTGGCATTTTTGACAGACATCACAATGCATTTAAACACCAATAATTTGGAGCTTCAAGGTAAAGGAAAAACTATTATTGAGATGATTAGCGCAATAAACGCATTCAAAAGTAAATTGCAACTTATGATAGATCAACTGAAAAGAAAGGATCTGAAAAATTTTCCGTCTTTGAAAGCAAGGATTCCTCAGTTGAATTATGATATTTATGAGGCAGAATTATCAAATATTTTGGGCCAATTCGAAATACGTTTTTATGATGTCAGTAAATTGGCAAATATCGCATCATTTATGAGTTATCCTTTTCCGTGTAAAAATATTGAGGAATTAGCTACTGAAATAGCAAGTCAGTTTAACATGGACTCATGTTCTGTTGATGAGTTAGTGCAGATTATATCAGATATACATCTCAAAGCCACAGCATCTGATACAAAATTCTGGTGTTTTATATCTGAAGATAAATATCCGAATCTAAAGCAAATCGCCCTTCAACTGACGGCAATGTTTGGGTCAACTTACTTGTGCGAGTCTGCATTTTCTGAAATGAAGAAAATTAAGTCAAAATATCGCAATCGACTAACTGACGAACATATGTCATCATGCTTGCGATTAGCACTCGGTAATTACGTACCGTATTATGAAAAATATGCTGAGGACATGCAGTGCCACGCTTCAACATCCAAAGTCACTCTTTAGTTAAGTTTAGACACTACAACTCGTTTGTTTTGTAAGAACCAATAAACTCGCAATTTTGAATAATTATGAGTGTTTTCATTGACATTTTAGAGCAGACCTACACTTACCTTGACTAAAAAAATGCATATTGTGCGGAAAACTAATATCTATGCCACGATACACCCTACCTAGACGACAATCCTGCATCACACTTACTTGCAGCCTCTCAGAGTCGATCGATCGTAGTCTAACAATATTGAGGTAGATCGCTAGCAGTTCAAGTTTGAGCACCCCTGCTCTACAAGGTAGGTCATTATACTCGAGAGTGTATACATATTTACGGTGGGTTTAAATAGTAGCAGATCGGAAGATCATTCCAAAGGGATGAAATTCTTTGCTATACCTGCAAAAGAATCTTGCTAAGATATATGTTCTTCCCTGTTGAAGCGTAGCATGTAGAGCGTTGCACGTTAACTTTTCTAAAAAAAACTCTGGTGCTTGGTGTTTAGCGTTAAGTACATCTTGGTTACTGTCAGCCCAAAACAAAATTTATTTCAAAACTTTGTTGGTGTGGTTTGTGTTCAAATTAAATATAGAAATAGCTGTCATCAGTAACACTATAGATTGAATTTTTGGTCATTTCAAGTAGATTCTTAATGCACGTTACTGATATAGATAGATGCATTAATAGGTGGCTCACATGTCTACCGCCTACACCTATCTTGTTTTAAGGTAATGGAATGTAAAAAGTACAGCGACCTTCCTGGGTGAATCCTCACAACACTTTGCTGCTCTAGAATTATTGGAAAACCCAGGTTAAGTTGTTTAGCTCTTCTATTTGTCGGACAAAACTTAATTAGATAAAGAGTTTTTTTCTCCTCCAAGCATCATCTCCAATCTGGATAGCTTTTGTCCTCGGTTTAAGTAGTGCTCATTCAGGTGGCAGTGTCCTGTAAGGATTTCTGTCATCACTCTTCGGTCTTTCCTGCTTAATTTCATCAAATACTTGATGTATTCAGGGCTGACCATTATGACACTCTTTGTACTCCTCATCTCTGGTGTTTTATTACAGTCCCTGACGAACCTGTTGTTTAGCAATTCTGGGATCGCGGTACTTCCCATACTGTTTGGGAGTCCTGAAAATAGTTCAGGTCAGGTGGAGTTCATTAAAACCTCCTACTCAACTAGTGTGTCAGCCACCTCGAATCAGATGAGAGGCAGACCGTTTTTATACTCTAAGTTGGTCAACAAGTCCTCGTACCCGCTTACTAGCCTGTTTCAAGGACATTAGAGTGGCTCGACTGTTAGTGCAAATATAAACGATCTTTTGCTTCAGGTCCGATTTTCCCATCTTCCAATCGCAGATGAAGATAGTATAGGTTTCTGGAAGATAGATACATATGCGTCCAGAGACATTGATAATTTTGTCCCTATTTGTGAACCTGTTTCCACGCCTTCTTTCTGTTTGAATCCACCTGTATACTAAATGATTCTATTTGGAGAGATAGTTTTTCTTGTTCCTTATGTTTTACTAATATAAGTAACTTTCCGGCCTTCAAACTTTGTACAAATTATATAGTTTGGTCAAGAAAGAAAAGTATATTTTTGAGCGATACCTTTCATCTTAAGCAAGTGAAATGGATGGGGATGATATATTTTATACAGTTTTTACTAGCATCATTAAGTTATTTGAGTAAATATTTCAGTAAGTGGTGTCTATGGTTTTTGGATTTGGAAAAGTTAGACAATTTTACCAATTTTTTTTTTCTAATTACATTCTAATACATATTTTGTAAATAGTGTAAATGAAATCAGATGCTCCATCGAAGATATACAATACGAAAATGAAATATCTGAGATTGACACTAAATTCAAATTTCGTGCAGTAAATCTACAAGAACTGAAAACTATTTTTAAGAATATTAAGAAAAAACCAGACTATACAAAACTATCAAGTAACATAATTCTAGATAATTGGGGCATAACAGGAAATATTATACTGAATATTATAAATAAGTCACTAGAGACAGGGTTGTTTCCAAATAACTGGAAGGAATCAATGATATTTCCTATCCAAAAAGTAAAACATACATTAAAAAGTGAAGAATATAGACCAATTAACACTTTAAAAATATGTGAAAAAGTTATTGAAAAAATAGTAAAAATCAATTGGAAGAATACATGGAACAACACAGACTACTATCAAAGTTTCAATCAGGATTTAGAAAGAAATATTCATGTGAAACAGCAATCAATTATGTTATAAACAGATGGAAATGTAAAAAGATAAAAAATAAAATATTAGCAATTTTCCTTGACTTCAAAAGAGCATTTGAAACTATAGATAGGGATATTCTATTGCAAAAACTTACTAGATACGGTATTCAAGACACAGAGCTAAAATGGTTTCAGTCCTATCTGACAAATCGTAAACAATTCACAAATATCAATAACGAAATATCAAATGCAATAGAAAACGATTTTGGAGTACCACAGGGCTCAATTTTGGGAGCTCTTCTCTTTGTAATATATATAAATGACATGGAAAATGGATTAAAAAAATGTGAAATTGTATTATATGCAGATGATACATTAATTTTCACAGAAGCAGCAACAGAGGAGATATGTCATAAAAATTTAAAAAATGATATGGATAACATTAACAAATGGATAAAAATGGATAAGTTAAAATTAAATGAAAACAAGACAAAATTAATGGAAATTGATATGAACACTGACAGAGCATTCAAAATAAATAATATAATAATAGAAAAAGTAAGTAATATAAAATACCTGGGTTTCCTCATAGACAGGGATTTGAACTTTAAAGAACATGTCGAATATATATGTAAAAAAATAGGGAAAAAAATCGGGTTTTTTAAACGTTTAAGAAGTAAAGTAATAATATTAACTGCAATAAATATATACAACACCATGATAAAACCTCATTTTGAATATGGATCAACTGTGTTATTCACATGCTGTTCAGACCAACAACAGGCAAGGCTACAAAAACTCCAGAACAAGGCTATGCGCTCTATTTTGAAATGCAATCGTTTCACATCAATAAGATATATGCTAGATGCACTGAAATGGCTAAATGTAAAGCAAAGACTGCAGCTAAATACAATATGTTTTATCCAGAAAATGAAAATGGGAAATGCACCGGAATACTTGATTGAACAAATAAGATATGTTGGGGATGTTCAACCGTACAGCCTGAGGAACGCATTAGATTTTAGACCGCAACGTGCAGATACCAGTGCAATGCAAAAATCTCTATTTTCAAAAGGCCTGACCTTATACAATATGATGCCGAACAACATAAAGAATGAAACAAATATAAATATGTTTAGAAAAGGAATAATAAATTTTATAAAAAATATTATTTTTTAATCAGAGTATGAAATTGTTTGTTAAATTTATTTAGTATTGTGAATACTACTACTACTAAATAAAAAAATAAAAAAATAAAAAATAAAATTAGTCATTTTTCTAGTAGTGCATATGTAAACGAATGTCAAGAATAAATAAATAACTCATCATTCATTATCATTATCGAAATTTATGAATTCAAAAAATTGGCTCCATCTCTACTTAAGAGTACTTTAGGACAATTTATATACATTGTCAATTGTAATGATTTATAAGATTAACAAAGATTTGATAAATTAATAAAAATTTAGAAACTATAAGTAAGTTTATATTAAAAGTAGGTTTTCTTTAATAGTTTCTGCAAAAAATGAGAAACTAAATTCAGGTTACCTAAAATGTTCACAGTGTTAAAAATAGCGAAGTCCTTGTTTAAATTATGATTTTGAAAAGGACTCATTTACTGAAATTTACAAAAAAGAACTAAACATAAACTTACCTTTTAGTGTAAAGTTTTTTTTCTGCACAAAATAATAGTATTAAAAAAATTAAATCATTTCGTTATCTACCACTAATTCTTATCATTAGTACATAAAACTGAAATTTTAAAAAGTTCTACTAGATAGCGTATGTTTATCTAAACAACGCGAGACGCACTAACAAATTTTGGATGATTTTTTTTTTTCTGTTAGAAACTTAATTCAAATAAGATTAGAGAATTGTAAATAAATCATGTATAAAATTTGGCGACGTAAAGCTTGCGTAAAGAAAACATTACTGATAAAATTTTTGCAGAGTTTTTGTGCTGAATTGAAGTTTAGACTTTGTCTTTGTTTCAAAAAATTCATTTTATTTGGTTTTTCATTGATGAGCGGGCAAACCAGAAAAATTAAAATAGGTAACGGAAAGTATTCAGTTTGAATAGGCATTTTGGCGAAGCTTCTCTAAGTGATCCTTTAATTTTTTTGCCGCCAGAAAACACCCTCATCTGCTTATTACAGGTACCAAAGAATATTACACGGCAAATAATCAATGACCACATTTTCCCGTTTTTTTTCGATTATGTTTTGTGAAAACTTTGCACTTGAACATCCACAGGTATATCTTCGAGAAAAACCTTCGCAGCACTTTTGTGAAAGTTGGTAGCGGCAAATTTCGTGCATATCCTTAAACTTCGTGAATTGTGATCCATCCTAAAACCCCTGTAAAAGTGCCAGAGGCAGGAGGAAATAAAACACAGTGCTCGAAACTAACAATAGTGCATATTAATTGAATCAGGTATGATTCAATTTTCTTCGCAAACAGCTTCTTTTCCACCGTTAGCTGGAAAGTTCGTCCTACTTAACGATCTAGGTTATTTTCGTAGCAGCCATCATTCTCTTCAATTTTGAGATTGACTACAGAGGCAGTAACTTGTTCAGATATTGACGGAAAAGATTTGACAGTTATTTCCATGCATTATCAGGAATTTGATAGCTGTCCGGTTAGTTTTAGACTACCTTGACGATCTAATTTCGTCATTGTTATCTTCGCTTTCACTGCTACTGTCATGACCCTTTTTTAGTGTTCCGTACGGAACACTTATAAGATCACTTCGGTGTCTGTCTGTCTGTCTGTCTGTCTGTCTGTCTGTCACACCCGATTTTCTCCGAAACTATTTGACATAGAAAGGTGAAATTTGGTAATAATATAGGAATTGATGGCCTCATCAGAGCCATGTAGTTTTGAGAATTAAATTTTGACTTAAGGGGTTAGTTTTGGGGGGTGAAGTCGTAAGTGAAAAAAAAATTTTTTTTACTAGGTCATCGAGTGTGGTGTCAAATGAAAGCTTGTGAAAACACGAGTAAAAAATATATATATATTATTATACTTGCGCGCACTTTTCTTTCTTATTTTTAAAAATTCGCGAAAAATCGCTGTCCCGGGCCTTATCTCGAAAAGTACCTATCAAAAAATTTCGAAAAAATCCTGAAATATTCTTCACGGGGTGTAGATTGAACGAAAATTATCACGAGTGCATTACCTTTAATAATTTATAAGGTATATAAAAAAAAAAACAAAAATTTCAAGGTCATCAGATTTCAGTAAAGATTGGAGACAAACTTTGTTGAAAACTCATTTGGGGTGTATTTTGTGAAGTCACTAATTATTTTATACCCCTGTGACAATTTTTTTTTTATTTTAAAAGCAATCAACGTACGGAACACTAATTGCGCAAGTTCAACTTGCACTTGACCAGTTATTTCTTTTAATAAATCCATCATAAAAACTAATACAGTGAAGTCTGCTTATAACGAATCCGCTTATAGCGAATTTCCGGTTAAAATGAATTATTTTATAATGCACGAAAAAACTTCCATAAGACCAATACAAATTTTTATCGGTTATAACGAACTTCCGGATAAAGCGAACCAAATTTGGATGTTTTGTGTCCGTTTATAACGAACTTGCCACTCCCTGTGCTCGATGTCGCGCTACTTGATCTAGAGAGTTCACCGAAACTCGCTGGGAACCCCTATTCTACTTGTTTCCGCCGCGTCGCTAGTTCGAGCAGTATTATTTTCAATTCCCTTGTGTTATGCGGTTCTAATGCATATTTGACCAAAGTAGTGAATGTTTAAGTTTTTATTTTAAGTACACAAAAACGTAAAGCGTTTACTTTAAAAGACAAACACGATATTATAAGGAAAATAAAAAATGGAGTTAAACAAAGTGATGTTTGCAGACAGTTGAATTTAACTAAATATATGGTTTCTACCATATGGAAGAAGAGGTAAGAAATCTTATGAATCTATGATAAAAAAAACTTTAGTTGTAAAAAAGTAAGAAAATCTACACATAAAGGACTCAAATAGTTTAGTCAAAAACGACATGAACATGTTCCTATTACCGGCTATACTTTACAAGAGAAACCTAGTGAATTGAGAAGGAAAAATAGAGAACACCGAGTTTAACTGTTCTAAAAGTTGGATTGAACGATTTAAAAAGTGATATAATATTAGTGGACGTAAGATAGTAGAAGAAACTGCAGGAGTAGATATGACTGTTGCTGACTACTGGTTGGCCAATGTATGGCCGGAAATTCGAGAAAGTTATGAATATGTGGACATTTTTAATGCGGATGAAACGGGTTTGCTTTACAATATGATGCCTGATATGACATTATAGTTTGTAGCAAAGAATTGTGCTGGTGGAAAATTATCAAAAGTAAGTATTACTGTGTTGGTAACTGCAAATATGTCTGGAACAAAGGAAAGAAAATTGTTGGTGATAGGAAAGTCCGCCAATCTCAGGTGTTTTAAAAACAAACATTTACCAGTAAAGTACAAATCAAACAGTAAAGCCTGGATGAATTTTTAAAAAGGAACTGATCGAATGGAGCAGAGAAATAAAATTCAACAGAAAAATATTACTTTTGATTGACAACTGTCCAGCGCACCCTGAAGTTGATCTACAGCAAATAAAAATTGGTTTTTATGCCTTCAAACACGCACTCCAGCCTATCGATCAAGGTGTGATACATTCTTTAAAATGTCATTATAAAAAGATTTTACTTATGAAAATGTTAGAGACGATCGATAAGGGTAATATTTTTTCTGCAACTCTCTTAGATGCCATAAACTTTATCCATATGGCTCGGCAAAGAGTCAGTAGAGAAACCATTGTAAACTGTTTTAACATTAGTGGAATGTAGATATGACTTAGATGATGAGCTACCGTTGACTCAGTGGATTGAAAAACAACGAGAAGATTCTACTGATTGTCTAGAATTTGTTTACGATACTGACATTCAACAAAGTACAGTGGAAATCGAGATTAAAAAGATGTTTAATCACTTTAATTTTGAAGATTATGTAGGTGCTGATAATGAATTTATGACGAGAAAAATATTAACTGATGATTAAATTGTGACATCAGTGACTTCTGGAAAGATTTTAAGCGATAAAGACGACGAAGATGAGCCTGGAGAAGGAGATAATATTTATGTTCCATCCATTTCCCAAATGACTAAGAAAATGACTGATACTCGCAATTTTTTTGGAATCCCGTGAAGTTTTTGTGACCTTGACAATTATATAAACACCATTTCCTTTTCAAGAAAAATTTTATTGTATGAACTACGCTTTTTAATGTTTTCGTTTATAGTCGTATGTACCAACGTACATACATACAACACATAATAATAACTTTAGTGTGACTTATTTTTTTTGAACGTTTTCTTTTAATTTAATAATTATTATTCATTTTTCTAAGCATTAGCGCTTAATTTAAATAATAAAGTAGTGAAAAATGATAGTAGATTTTGTTTACTGTTTGTAATGAACTTCGGATATAGCGAACCATTTTTAGTGATTTTTTGGAATTTGTTATAAACGGATTTCACTGAATGTGTGTGATTTTTTATTGATTTTACTTATCTATTTTAACATACATAGATTGAAATATACATTGCAATAGAATTAGAAATGTGGTTTTAGCCGATATATTACGATTATTTTAAAGCGATATTTTCCCCTAATAGTTTTAATAATAAATCGCTTTAATATTAAAAAGTACGTTCGACGTGTCCTATTGCAAAAGGTCATTTCAAAAACTATACGTATAAGATGAAAATCATCATAATATTTGTTAAATCTAAGATAAAACTGTTTACCTAGACTTATTGCAAAAAATTCACCGCGCATTTTTTTTATATTTGCCAAAATTATCAGCTAGTGTTTGAATTATTATAAAAATTATCTCCTATACAAATAAAAAACTAGAGTTTGATATGACCTTCATTTTGATAAAAATGCGATAGTATTACACATAGCAACAGAAAAAAAAATGTGCCAACTTTCGAATGCTGGATGATAAAAATTGCATGATCTGGTTTCAAGGAGATTACCAGCGGCGGGGATAGAAAATAGTGTGGCCTTGGAAAAATACTCAACTAAAAATAAAAACTAAAGATAAATTTCAAAATTTAAATCATACTTTACCAGCGAAATGGTGTAGGATGCGCAAAAAAGGCGCGTTTTTAAGTAAATATTGTTTTGAAATATGGCCGCGGCAGCGTTGCGGTCGCCGTTCCACGCATGCGCTTTGTACCTGCATTTATTAGTTAGCCATAGACGCTGTTTACGTTTGTTTGTGAGTGTTTAAAAGGTCTTAGACCATTGAAAATTCCGCGGATTGTGAAATACGCGTTGTAGTTCCTTTCTTAAACACAGGAGACGTGAAAGCGGTCAAAATTCATCTGCAGATTAGTGACGTATATGGCGAAAAGATTATGAGCGATGGAATGGTAAGAACATGGGTTAGAGCATTTAAAGATGGACGTACAAACGTGCACGATGAGGGATGAAGTGAGCAACCGTCCATCATTAATGATGATCTGGTGCGGAAAGTTCTATAAGACAGATGCTTCACGATTTCATCCTTATCGAATGTGTTTCCCCTAGTTTCAAGAAGTGTTCTCCACGAAATTGCTTCTAAACAATACTCATCCACACGTGGCTCATCGAAACCAAGATCGTATCGCGTCATTTGGCTGGGAATAACTTGATCACCCCCGTATAGCCCTGACTTAGCGTCCCGTAACTACCATTTGTTCTTGCAGTTAAAGAAGCACCCTAGTGATCAGTGCTACGACACCGACCACGACGCCAAAATGGTCGTTTTTATGAGGATGGTATATGGAAGCTGGTCTTACGATTTGATAAGTGCCTTAATGTAGGTGAAAATTATATCGAAAATTAGATTCAGGTCCGGACGTTCATGTAAAAATAAAATTGTTAAAAAAATGACCTTACTTTAAAAACGAGCCTTGGAAAATAAATTAGAAAATCTGCTGCTTTAGAACGAAATTGCCAGCAGTAGACCTGAATAGGTTTAGGACATAAAGCGCAGCTTTGAAAAAAGTAGTTGTTTGTCATAATAATAGGGGGTTTTCTATTGGTATCTCAAGAAGTATTGAGTGTACCAAATTAGAAATAATGATCTTTAAAAAATAATTAAGGGGTGTTTTTTACCTATTTATGAAAATAAGGTCATTTAAAAAAATTGTCTTTTCAAGTTATCGCGATTATTCTGAATATTTTGACAAAATTTTGTATAAGTTTTCACCATAATTTTTCTTCTGAAAAATGATTGAAAGTATTTTAGTGCATCATGCAGCGATAACGTTTTTTGCTAAAGAGCAAAATAAGTCAAAATTTATTCATATAAGAATGTTTCAAGTGTGCAACAAACACGGCTTAGCTTATTTTCAAGTAAAAAATTTTGGTCTACTATAAATAGTTTCGACGGGGTCGAGATCCTTTTAAGCATATCCTCAGATCAGGGAGATCGATTGAAGTAATAACTGAAAAAAAACAATTAGACTTAATAATAATAATAATAATACCTTTATTACCCAACAGTTTCCCATTAATAGGGTAAATATTTAGACATTTACATATTCAATGACAGTTTGTAGTAATTGCTTCTTAGTACAACAGTATATGTCACAAACATTACAAATATGAATAAAATTAGTACACATTACATGAATAGGTGAATTCAATAAAAAATTAGTATTAAGTCTGTTACATCTAAAAACATATTTGATCGTGAGTATATTCGTGGTACATTGATGTTAATACGAGACAGTATATCCCTGCAATCAACCATATTGTGCAATACTTTATATATGAATAATATTGAGACACAAACTCTCCTGATTCCCAGGCTAAGAATACTTGCCTGTTCACACAAATAATCGCTGCTGATTCACCGTTCAGGATACATTCCATTAATCTTAAACAACAGAAATTTCAGAAATCTCCTCTGCAATTTTTCAAGTGAAACACTATGCACCTCGTACATTGGACTCCAGGCAATACTTGCATATTCTAGTTTCAAGCGAACAAAGCAGAAATACAAAATGCAAATGCAATATTAGTGAAACCCCTGCAATTCCTAATGATGAACCCGTAGACTTTATTGCTTCAGAAACTTTCAATGCTATATGCTGAGCAAATGTTAGTTTTGCATCAAAAACAACTCCCAAATCCTTAGCTGTGCTACACCTACTTAAATTATGGTCTTGAATTTTATATTGAAACTCTATTGACGCTACCCTCCTAGTATATGTTAGAACTTTGCATTTTTGAGCATTTAGATGTACTTTGTTGTCACAACACCAAGAATGTACGAAATTCAACTGGCTCTGTAGATAGGAATAATCCTCAGTTTTTTTCTATTGGCATAAACATTTTTTAAATCATCCGCATAAATTAGTCTGTTACATTTTAAATCCTCGCAAAGGTCATTTATGAACATAATGAAGAGCAAGGGTCCCAAATTTGAACCTTGTGGAACACCTGAGGTAGCCACAAATCTTTCTGATTTGAATTCGTTGTAGGCTACTACAAACTGAGTTCGATTAAACAAGTAAGAACTTATAAGAGCCCTCACACCATCAGTGAAACCAAAGAAAGACAACTTATTGATGAGAACATGATGGTCGATCCTTTCAAAGGCCTTCGAGAAATCTGTATAAATAACATCAACCTGCCCACCATCATCTAATATTTCCGAAATGAACTGTGTCATAACAGTTAGATTTGTACTTAATGATGATTTGCTGCTATCAGATCGAGGAATGAAAATCCTAGTGCTTGATAAATAAGCAGAGTTGTGTGCTCTCGCCTTTGCTTTTCAACATATATTCTGACCGGATCTTCAAGGAAGCATTGCACCATCAGATATGCTGACGATACTGTAATCTTATCGGATTCCATTGAAGGGTTGTAGACTGATATAATTGGTGTAGTTGGAGAGGACTTCGGTCTTAAAATTAATTTGACAAAAATGTTCATGGTTTTCAGTCAAAAATATCGGTGCATAACTCTGGGTAGCATTCTTACGGAGCACCTAGACTCGGATGTTCAGATAGAAAATCGCATTGGAATGGTTAGGGCATCTTTTAATAATATAAAACGATTCCTCTGCAATGATCAGCTAAGGTTAAAATTTTGCCAGTGTATATGCGAGTGCTACGTTTGGTTGGTGCTGATATATGGTGTTGAAGACCAGAATTATGGATCGACTCGAACAGTTTGAGATGTGGATGCACAGAAAAATGTTACGCATCTCACTGATACAGCATATTACGAACGAAGAAGACCTTGGAAGAGCTGGTACATGAAGGCGCCTCCTGAGAATTACCAAATGCCCAAAAACTACGTATCTGAGGCATGCATTAAGGGGACATAAATACCGACTACTTCAACTTATCTTGAAAGAAGACAACTTTCGTGGTTGAAAAACATCCGTGACTGGGAGGAGTGTGAAACGCTAGAGAATTATTCCACTTGGCTGAAGACCGAACACCCTTTGCCATGGTGGTTGCCAACGTTAGAGAGACCGAATAAGGCACAAAGAAGAAGAAGTGTTGTAGTATGATAGTGACATGGTCAGATTACGATAGGTTTATATTATATTTATACCACAACGAGCCTTCATATGAACTGGAAGGAAAATAATATGTCTTGTTTCCTCTACTACAGTATGTCATATAAAGATCCTCGATGAAATTTCCAAGGGCTTCCAGTTTCATCGAGAATCGCTTTATGATTATCCATAATATTATAAAACGCAGCGTCCCTCTGTCTGTTTGTCTGTCCATTAGTGCGCTTATTACTCGAGAACCACTTATCCGATTTAGGTGTTTTTTTTTTAATTCATACATACACTCCTGGACAAAATTAACGCAACAATATATTAAATCATACAAATCTCTATAATGAATTAATTTTAATAATTTTTTATGAACATTGGTTACACTAAAAGTTAGAAAAAACTTATTCGGATACTTTAAAAGTGAATTAGCTACCAAATTTCTCAATAAGAGTCGAATTAAAATTATTCTTAAGATCTAAATACAAAATCGTTGAAATTATGTAATAATGAAAAAAATAAACTGGGACACTAGTAGCAAAATTAATGGTGTAACTGGGACACTAGTAGCGTGTGTTGCCTCCTCTACTTCGGATGACAGCGTTTATGCGCCTAGGCATGCTTCTAATTAAATTTTGGATAAAATCTTGAGGAATTTGCTCCCATTCTGTGATAACTGCATTTTCAAGTTCCCTCGGGTTACTAGGTGCAGGTATATGACGTTTCACATTTTTCTTAAGGTGATCCCATACATGTTCTATCGGATTCAGATCCGGGCTTTTTGGTGGCCATTGCATAATCGGTATATCAACTTGATTAAGATAATCGAGTACCTCCCTAGCCACGTGAGGTCGAGCGTTGTGTTGCATAAACAGAAAATCGGGCCCCACAAAATGACCGAAAGGCATCACATGTTCTATTACAACATTCTCAAGATAGTAGTCAGCATTCATGGATCTCGTACGGACAGGAACTAACTCTGTGCGAGCATCAAAGCAGATGCTACCCCAGAACATAACAGAGCCACCGCCGAATGGAATCCTTGCAGAGATATTGCAAGGAGCAAACCTCTCTCCTGGTCTTCGCTATACTCGCTCACGACCATCTGGATGTTTTAGACTAACCCTAGTTTCATCTGTGAAGAAAACTTGTTTCCAATCATACACAGACCAGTTTTCGTGATTTCGAACAAAACGTAACCTGGCAACTCTATTCTCTCTAGTAAGCAAGGGCGCAGTGGCTGGTCTCCTACTGTTTAATCCAGCTTTATTTAACCGTCTTCTAACTGTTTTAGAAGAAATTGTGACATTGCGAACGGCTTCGAGTTCGTTTCTTATTATAGAACTAGTGACAGTCCTGTTTCTTAAAGCTTATTGTCTTATAAAACGTTCATCTAGGTCGGTAGTGCATCGTTTTCGCCCTTGCCCTAGCCTTCTAGAATAAGTTCCTACTTCATTCAAGCGTCTTACCATACGACTTATTGTGGAACGATGTTTGCCTAATAAATTGCCAACATAACTCTGACAATATCCCTCGTCCAATAAAACTGAGGCTCGCACTACTTCGTGTTCAGTTAAATTCCTTGTTCGATTCATTTTTCTAATTCTTCGGATCAAAAATAAAACAGTCTACCACAAAAACGTATTACTTTGAAAAAGGGAACAATTTATAAGCTTACTTTTAAAGAAAATCTATCGCATTATTACAGAAAATTGTTTATCTTCTAAAAAATTCTTTAAAACTGTAAATCTAAACGAATTGTTTTGATTTCTGTCATGACCAACGAAACAAAATATGCATAGCCTACTATTCAAATACTCGATAAACTTTAAAACTGACATAAGAAAAAGATAAAAATAATTTTCAGATTGTTGCGTTAATTTTGTCCAGGAGTTTATTTAATCGTCGGTGTGCGGTGACCTGTCTGATCCTGCATGATTCATTTCTACCGGCAACAGTTGAATCACCCGCAAAATAGAACAGTTTGGATATTTTTAGTTGCTTCAACTTTTTAGTTGCTCGTGTGCTGTCTACCATAAGAAATAATGTGTTGTATTTGAGTGATTAAATAGTTGCTTGAAAAAAGTTGCTAGTGTGCGCCTTAGTGACGATAATAGTGAATCAAGTCGGAAAAAAGTTTGCAACCAGCGCCAGCGCGTTCTCTTGCTAAAAACCTAAACAATAATTCTGTAACCCACGCGAGCGGAGCCGCGGGCACTGCTGGTATAGTATACGATCCAAAATAAATAGTATTCTTTAAGAAAGAATCTATTGGGATCCTAATTTTTGCCTCTTTTTCTGATTTTATTATTATATAACGGTTATATCAAAACAGAAATAAACAACCGTGACTGTATTTTTTTTTTAATGTAAATTACTATTAAAGGAACGTCACTGATCATTCCTATAAATATTATTAACTGATAGCGAAAACTACATATTTTTTTCTCAAATTAAACAGATTAAATGTTTCTAACGTCATTGAGTAAATAGGATGGAGAATAATGCACACTCCTTTAATGTGTTTTTTACCATATTAGTTCATATCATAGAATTTTAAATGTTGAAATTTCAGAGGGTAATTAGGGTAATAAAAAGTTAACTTCTGGGTTAGATTGACTGCTGTAATTTTCCTCTTTGAAGTGTTCCGTATTAACATTAAAAAACGCAACACGTACGGAATCACTCTGGTGTCTGTCTGTCTGCATGTCAGCCGATTCTCTCCGAAACTATTCCGCATAGAAAGTTGAAATTTGTCATAAATATAGTAATGAGCTAATTACAGTCGTGTAATTTTAAAAGTTAAATTTTGATGGGTTTATACAAGTGATAAAAGATAGTAGTTGTACTAGAGACAGAACTTTGATAGGCAACGCGTTTTGCAATTTTCTTAATGATATAGAAGTTCACGTTGTAGAAAGTTTTTAGTCATCACAAACAAGTTTGTATACGAATCTTAGATATTGATTTTTAAAAACTCATTTGTGATGTGTTTTGTGAAGTCATTGATCATGTTATATTTTCGTAAAAAAAATTTACCCAAGTCCGACTTGCACTTTGGCGGTTTTTTTTTTTTAGTTTAATAGCCGCAACTGCCAGGACTGACCAACTAACAACTAGTGAGTGCGCAATTAAGTCAACCTATTCAGATACATAACGTAATTATATAGTGAAGTCTGCTTATAACAAACCCTTTTATATTATACTAGCCGGGCCCGCGGCTCCGCTCGCGTGGACTTGATTCACTACTATCGTCACTGCTTATTCCTTATGTTACCTAACGTAATAAAATATCTCGCATTATCTCCCAATATTTCTCCTTATCTCCCATTATCTCTACATAATTTCCATTATCTAGGCTTATCTCTACTCATCTCCCATTATTTCTCCTTATCTCCCATTATTTCTCCTTATCTCCCATTATCTCACCATAACCCCCATTATCTAGACTTACCTCTACTTATCTCCCATTATTTCTCCTTATCTCCCATTATCTCACCTTATATCCCATTATCGAGACTTATCTCGACTTATCTCCCATTATTTCTCCTTATCTCCCATTATCTCACCTTATCTCCCATTATTTCACCTTATCTCCCATTATCTCACCTTATCTCCTATTATCTAGGCTTATATCGAATTATATAGAACATATGTATAAATTTATAAAAACACGTAAATCGGATAAGTGGTTCTCGAGTGATAAGCGCACTAACGGACAGACAGACAGACAGAGAGACGTTGCCTTTTATATATATTATATTCTTTGCTACATGATATTGTTCCATATTTAATGCTTTAGGCACTGTATTGCAAGAGAACGCGCTAGCGGCAAACTTTTTTCCGATTTAATTCACTATTATCGTCACTACTTATTTCTCATATTACCTAACGTAATAAAATATTGTCTATACCCTGGCCAGAGAACATATGTATGTTTAAAAAAAAAAGCACGTAAATCGGATAAGTCGTTTTCAGTGATAAGCGCACTAACGATCGGACAGACAGACAAACAGACAGAGAGACGTTACATTTTATATAGATTATTATTATTATATAACCTGGCCAAAAAATATATGTATGAATTAAAAAAAGACAGGTAAATCGGATAAGTGGTTCTCGCGTGATAAACGCACTAATGGACAGACAGACAGAGATATTGTATTTTATATAGATTATAGATTGTAGATATTTTCTGCTACATAATATTGTTTCATATTTAATGGTTTACGCTGTGTATTGTAAGGGAACGCGCTAGCGGCAAACTTTTTTCCGACTTCATTCCCTATTTTACGTTACTGCTCATGTTTTAAAAAAAAAAAGTATGTAAATCGGATAAGTGGTTCTCCAGTGATAAGCGCACTAACGGACAGACAGACAGACAGACAGATAGACAGATAGACAGACAGACAGACAGAGAGACGTTGCATTTTATATATATATATATATATATATATATATATATATATATATATATATATATATATATATATATATATATTATAGAAGGAAAATAGAAAATGGAGTTAAACAAAGTGATGTTTGCAAACAGTTGAATTTAACTAAATCTACGATTTCTACCTTATGGAAGAAGAGGCAAGAAATCTTATTAATCTATGGTAACAGAAACTGTAGTTGTAAAAAATTAAGAAAATACACACATAACCAAGTAGATAAAGGACTCCTTAAATGGTTTAGTCAAAAACGACATGAACATGTTCCTCTAACCGGCTATGCTTTACAAGAGAAAGCTAGTAAATTGGGAAAGAAAATAGAGAACACCGAGTTTAACTGTTCTAGAAGTTGGATTGAACGATTTAAAAAGCGACATAATATTAGTGGGGGTGAGATAGTAGGAGAAACTGCAGGAGTGGATATGACTGTTGATCAGTGGTTGACCATTGTATGGTCGGAAATTCGAGAAAGTTATGAATATGTGGACATTTTTAATGTGGATAAATCGGCTGTGTTTACAAGATGACGCCTGATAAGACATTAAAGTTTGTCGGAGAGAATTGTGCTAGTGGAAAACTATCAAAAGTAAGGATTAGCTTATGTGCGATCTAAGTTAGATTACGACGCAGCGATTTGACACCCAATCTATCTTCAGAGATGGCGGTACTTACCCTCTTAGAGGTATAGAAAGCAAGATCTTGTTAGCGTGTTTCAACATGCCATCGTTGATGAATCGCAGGATTAACTTGCTGGTTCAGTTTTTTTGTTCTAGATAAGTAAAGCCTTTATTCACTGCCCTGACCTACTTTCCTAGATCAACTTTCACGTGCCTTCTCGACTTACCAGATTTCCTCATGTTTTTTGTTTGAGTACACCAAGAACTAATATTTTAATGAAGACTCCTTTGTATCAATCCATGAATATTTTCAATGTGGTTTGTAGCGATTTCGATATGCACAACTTAACTCATGCTCAATTTACTAAATTGATGAAGATGAAAATTCTAGATGCTTGGTGGGCGTGTCCATATCTTTGAGTGGTATGTACGGGTTATACATGTTATTATTCTTATTTTATGCAGTTATTGTAGTTTTCTCTTTAATTATTTTTTTTCTTTTTGTAATTTACACATTTGTCTTGTAAATGGATATTCTGTCTGTTATTATTATTATTACTGTGTTGGTAACTGCAAATATGTCTGAAACAGAGAAAAGAAAATTGTTGGTGATAGGAAAGTCCGCCAATCCCAGGTGTTTTAAAAACAAAAATTTACCAGTAAAGTACAAATCAAACAGTAAAGCCTGAATGACATCAGAAATTTTTTAAAACAAACTGATCGAATGGAATCTACAGTAAATAAAATTAGTTTTTATGCCTCCAAACACAAATGCAAACCTCCAGCCTATGAATCAAGGTGTGATACATTCTTTATAATGTCATTATAGAAAGATTTTACTTATGAAAATGATAAAGGTAACATTTTTTCTGTAATTCTCTTGGACGCTATAAACTTTACTCATATGGCTTGGCAAAGAGTCGGTAGAGAAACCATTGCAAACTGTTTTAAGTATGGCGGATTTTTAAGGAAGGAATGTAGATATGACTCAGATGATGAGCTGCCGTTAACGTAGTGGATTGAAAAATATCGAGAAGATCCAACTAATTGTCTAGAATTTGTTTATGATGCTGACATTCAACAAAGTACAGTGGAAATCAAGAAGATGCATAATCATTTTAATTTTGAAAAATATGTATGTGCTGATAATGAATTAATTACGAGAGAAATATTAACTGATGATCAAATTGTGACATCAGTGACTTCTGGAAAGATTTTAAGCGATAATGACGACGAAGACGTGCTTAGAGAAGGAGATAATATTTACGTTCCATCTATTTCAGAAATGACTAAGAAAATGACTGAAACTCGCAATTTTTTGGAATCTCATGATGTTCCTGAACATACATGGAGTACATGTAAACACCATTTCTTTTTCAAGTACAACGAAAATTACTAATTTTATTGTATAAACTACGTATTTTAATGTTTTCGTTCATACATAATAATAACTTTAGTGTGATTTGTTTTATTTTTCTTTGAACGTTTTCTTTTAATTTAATAATTATTGTTATTGATTTTTCTAAACATTAGCGCCTAATCTAAATAAAAAACCGGTCAAGTGCTAGTTGAACTTGCGCAATTAGTGTTCCGTACGTTGATTGCTTTTAAAATAAAAAAAAATTGTTACAGAGGTATAAAATGATCAGTGACTTTACAAAACACACTCCAAATGAGTTTTCAACAAAGTTTGTTTCCAATCTTTATTAAAATCTGATGACCTTGAAATTTTGTTTTTTAGTGTTCCGTACGGAACACTTATAAGATCACTTCGGTGTCTGTCTGTCTGTCACACCCGATTTTGTCCGAAACTATTTGACATAGAAAGTTGAAATTTGGTAATAATATAGGAATTGATGGCCTCATCAGAGCCATGTAGTTTTGAGAGTTAAATTTTCACTTAAGGGGTTAGTTTTGGGGGGTGAAATCGGAAGTGAAAAAAAAATTTTTTTCTAGGTCATCGAGTGTGGTGTCAAATGAAAGCTTGTAAAAACACAAGTAAAAAAAATATATATATATATATATATATATATATATATATATATATATATATATATTATATATATATATATATATATATATATATATATAATGTAATACTTGCGCGCACTTTTCTTTGTATTATTTTTAAAAAATCGCTGTCCCCCGCCTTATCTCGGAAAGTACTTATCAAAAAATTTTGAAAAAATTCTGGAATATTCTCCACGGGGTGTAGATTGAACGAAAATTATCACGAGTGCATTACCTTTAATAAGTTATCTGATATATAAAAAAAACAAAAATTTCAAGGTCATCAAGCTTTCGAAATTATGTGCTACGGTTTAATTATAATTATGTGATAAAAAAATTAGTAATATAATTATTACTATAATTAGTTACTGATTAGTTTAGGTTGAACAATTATATTAATGTCTGTAGCTATGGAAACAACAAAGACAGAAGAGACAGCTTATCGGACCTCTTCCTTGGTTATATTTAAATGTTATAGTAGTCCAGATAAATAATAAGTTAATTTTTCCATTAGTGTGGGCGTTTGAAATTAAGGGACAAGATAATTTTACAAAACTATAATCAAAAGAACGCAGGAAGATGTTTATAACAACGAGACTTTTGTGGGATTAACAATACTAATCAAAACAGACAATTAATCCTGCGAAATTCGACTGTTTTGATTGGTTTCGTTATTTCTGCCAAATTCTCGTTGATATAAACATCTTTCTCGCACTATTTTGTTTACAGTATTTTTTCTTAATTACAAACGCCCATAGCACTAAGTTTTTTTCTGTACTTGTTGAATCCGTTGCTGTGAAGAGAAAAACAAGTGAAATATGTGGTTATTCATTAGGTAACATATATACGTATGAAGGCCTAATAGGGTTCCATTTTATACCTCTGTAACAATTTTTTTTATTTTAAAAGCAATGAACGTACGGAACACTAATTGCGCAAGTTCAACTTGCACTTGACCGGTTTTTTATTTTATATATCAGATAAATTATTAAAGGTAATGCACTCGTGATAATTTTCGTTCAATCTACACCCCGTGGAGAATATTCCAGAATTTTTTCAAAATTTTTTGATAAGTACTTTTCGAGATAAGGCGAGGGACAGCGATTTTTTAAAAATAATACAAAGAAAAGTGCGCGCAAGTATTAGATTATATATATATATATATATATATATATATATATATATATTTTTACTTGTGTTTTCACAAGCTTTCATTTGACACCACACTCGATGACCTAGTAAAAAATTTTTTTTTCACTTTCGATTTCACCCCCCAAAACTAACCCCTTAAGTGAAAATTTAACTCTCAAAACTACATGGCTCTGATGAGGCCATCAATTCCTATATTATTACCAAATTTCAACTTTCTATGTCAAATAGTTTCGGAGAAAATCGGGTGTGACAGACACCGAAGTAATCTTATAAGTGTTCCGTACGGAACACTAAAAAGTAGTGAAATATGATATTAGATTTTGTTTACTGTTTGTAACGAACTTCGGATATAGCGAATCATGTTTAGACATTTTTTGAAGTTCGTTATAAACGGACTTGACTGTATTAATATTTTGTCATATTAAAATTAGTTTAGAAGCGAGATGAAAAAATGGTTCTTTAATATGTAATGCCATTTTCCCTACGAAATATAACGAAACTGATTAAAAGCACTATCATCCCTGACCTACAGTTCAACGGGTCTTAAAAAGGGGTCGCAAAAATAAGCAATTACGTCTAAGCAAATCTATGCAATTTTTTTCCGACAAAAACTATACGATGTAACCGGTTCTATTCAGATAGCCACACGGGGATATTTCTATAGACCTGAATATAGAGAGGATTTTATACTCTAGACCCCCTTTTCAAATTCGCAAAAGGGAAGCAGACTAATGCCCTTTTGTCTATTAGACATATGGGTTTCCGTGTTGCCGAGTTCTGTTTGTGTTTCAGTAGATTTGAAGAATTTTAATAAAGTAAGGCTTAAAATTGTGATTGATTTGAAAATGTAATCCACAAATATAGTTTTAACGTAAAGTTAGAAGGAAGATACAAGTACACAGCATACAACAAGTGAAACAACAGTAAGATGTAATACAGACAGCTTACAAAATGAAAGTATCAGAAATCTATACAAGAGTAGACTGGACCAAAAGATACAACGGACGGGATTTGTTAATATAGAAGAAGAATATAAGTATATAAAGGAATGCCTACACGCAGCCGCACTGGAAGTATTAGGGTACCAAGAGAAAAAGGAAAAACAGCAAAAACCGTATTAGTGGGATGAAGAAATTAAATACGAAATTGAAGAAAAACGGAAAAGCTATCACAAATACTTAAGTTCAAAGAGCACAAACGACAAAGTAAAATACAAAGAATCTCAAGCCAGTGTAAGCAAAATAATTGCTCAAGACTCAACACTTACATAGGAGGAAGAAAAAGCACAGAAAGCTGGAGACTTCTTAACAAATATGAGAACAGAACGGAAAAGAGAAATCTTCTCACCAATAACACCAGAAAAATAGACCCAATATTTTACAAATATGCTAACAGAAGATAGACCAGAGTTCAGAAGTACCCAACATGGAAACCCAAATATAGTTATACGAGGATCCCCAATAAAGATAACAACATCAGAAGTTAAAGAAGTATGTAAAACGCTAAAAAATGGTAGAGCTTCAGGACCAGGAAACATCCCAGGAGAGATAGTAAAATACGGAACTGAAAAGCTATTTAGCGCTTTGAGGAACTTATTCCAAAGATGCATTAACACAACAGAAGTACCTGAGGAATGGAAAATATCATACATATTAACAATTCATAAGAAAGGAGACAAAAATAATTGCGATAACTATAGGGGAATAACGGTTACAGGATCTATTAGCAGAATATACGGAAAAATACTTAAAAATAGAATAGAAACGGAATACGCGGACGTAGAAGCTGAAGAACAGGCAGGCTTTAGAGCAGGAAGATCCACAATAGACCATCTCTTCTCACTGACACAAATCCTAGAAAAGAAAACCGCATTTGATCATTAAGTCCATGTCTTGTTTGTTGATTTAAAAAAGGCCTACGACAGTGTGCCCCTAATGAGATTGTGGGAAACACTACAATAGAGTAATGTAAGCACCGAAATAATTAAAGCCGTAAAATCCTTATACCAAGACGCAAGAAGTAGTGTGAAAACCAAATATGGTATAACAACAGGGTTCCCACAGGAGGGTCTTAAACAGGGCTGCTGTATATCCCCAACGCTATTTAAAATCTATTTGGAGAGTGCACTGAAGAACTGGAAAAGGAAATGCAGCAATATGGGATTACCACTGGATGACGATAGTACATTGTACACGCTATCATTCGCAGATGACCAGGTAGTAGTCGCTCAGGACATCGATGATATGGAATACATGACACGAAAACTTATGGAGGAATATGAAAAAATGGGGCCTAGAAGTCAATATTAAAAAAGACCGAGTACATGTGCGTCCGAGGACAACAGCAGGACTTGAAACTGGCCACAGGACACACCATCAAACACTGTGCCAGTTGTAAGTATTTGGGAACGAGAATATCTAGGGACGGAACACTGGAAGAAGCAATATTCGAGAGGAATATCCAAGGAAGAAAAAGCAATTGCAATGCTTAATAGTATACTATGGGACAAAAACATAACCATTGAAAATAAGAAGAGAATTTACAACTCAATAGTGAAAAGTATAATAACTTACAGCTCCCAGGTGTGGCCATTAAAGGAAAAAACAGAAAAAATACTAAAAGCTACAGAAATGGATTTCTGGAGACGAGCAGCCAGAAAATCCAGAAAAGACCGCATACCAAATGACACGATAAGGCGAACTTTAGAAATAAAGCACGATATAGTGGACGAAATCAGAACCCAACAGTTGGTATGATACGGACATGTACAGAGAATGTCACAAGACCGACTACCTAAAAAGATTTTAAATTGGAACCCTCATGGAAAAAGAAAGCGAGGAAGACCACGCCAAAGCTGGAGAGCAGGAATCAACAAGGAAGTACTAGAGAGAGATCTGGAGGAGGAGGGATGGAGAAACCGGGAGGAGTGGAAATTAGGCATCGGAAGACGGAAGACGTTATAAAACCGATTGATATATATATATATATATATATATATATATATATATATATATATATATATATATATATATATATATATATATAGAAGGAATCGATAGTTTTATTATATTTGTTTTAGGGATTTTCGCCATTTTTAACTAACATATATCAATAGTGTTGATTTGAATACTTATTTGTTAATCGTGTCAGTATTTAATTATTAATAGTTATTCGTTGAATACATACCTCAGACTTTAAGCCATTATTGAGTAATAATAGTGGTCTCGAATCTACCGATTTTTCGGTATTTTTACCAATATGGGGGTCTGTCCTACACGGTTTCTGAGAATACCAGGAAATTCTCCCGATTTTTTTTACCGATTTTACAGTTTTGGAACAATTTTCCGCTCTAAAACCATTTTTCATAGACCAAGTATCTAATAATGATTCATCTTTAGCAGAAAATATATTACAGACGCTTCAAGATCCTACTACATTGCTATTTTTGGAATTTTAGATTTTGTGTTACCATTATTTAACGATTTATATAAAGAAATGTAGGCAGAACACCCGAAAATTCATATTTCATATGAAAAGTCAAATATTAAGAACTTTTCTTGATTGCTTTTTAAAAAGAGAATAAACTCCTGGACAAAATTAACGCAACAATGTGAAAATTAATTTATCTTTTTCTTATGTCAGTTTTAAAGTTTATGGAGTATTTGAATAGTAGGCTATGCATATTTTGTTTCGTTGTTCATGACAGAAATCAAAACAATTCGTTTAGATTTACAGTTTTAAAGAATTTTTTAGAAGATAAACAATTTTCTGTAATAATGCGATAGATTTTCTTTAAAATTATTCCCTTTTTCAAAGTAATACGTTTTTGTGGTAGACTGTTTTATTTTTTTGACCCCGAAGAATTAGAAAAATGAATCGAACAAGGAATTTAACTGAACACGAGGTAGTGCGAGCCTCAGTTTTATTGGACGAGGGATATTGTCAGAGTTATGTTGCCAATTTGTTAGGCAAACATCGTTCCACAATAAGTCGTACGGTAAGACGCTTGAATGAAGTAGGAACTTATTCTAGAAGGCTAGGGGAAGGGCGAAAACGATGCACTAGCGACCTAGATGAACTTTTTATAAGACAATATGCTTTAAGAAACAGGACTGTCACTAGTTCTATAAACGAACTCGAAGCTATTCGCAATGTCACAATTTCTTCTAAAACAGTTAGAAGACGATTAAATGAAGCTGGATTAAACAGTACGAGACCAGCCACTACGCCCTTGCTTACTAGAGAGAACAGAGTTGCCAGGTTACGTTTTGCTCGAAATCACGAAAACTGGTCTGTGGATGATTGGAAACAAGTTTTCTTCACAGATGAAACTAGGGCTAGTCTAAAACATCCAGATGGTCGTGAGAGAGTATGGCGAAGACCAGGAGGGAGGTTTGCTCCTTGCAATATCTCTGCAAGGATTCCATACGGCGGTGGCTCTGTTATGTTCTGGGGTGGCATCTGCTTTGATGCTCGCACAGAGTTAGTTCCTGTCCGTACGAGATCCATGAATGCTGACTACTATCTTGAGAATATTGTAATAGAACATGTGATGCCTTTCGGTCATTTTGTGGGGCCCAATTTCCTGTATATGCAAGACAACGCTCGACCTCACGTGGCTAGGGAGGTACTCGATTATCTTAATCAAGTTGATATACCGATTATGCAATGGCCACCAAAAAGCCCTGATCTGATTCCGATAGAACATATATGGGATCACCCGTAAGAAAAATGTGAAACGTCATGTATCTGCACCTAGAAACCTGAGGGAACTTGAAAATGCAGTTATCACAGAATGGGAGCAAATTCCTCGAGATTTTATCCAAAATTTAATTAGAAGCATGCCTAGGCGCATAAACGCTGTCATCCGAAGTAGAGGAGGCAACCCACGCTACTAGTGTCCCAGTTACACCATTAATTTTGCTACTAGTGTCCCAGTTTATTTTTTTCATTATTACATAATTTCAACGATTTTGGTCTTAAGAATAATTTTAATTCGAATCTTGTAGAGAAATTTTGTAGCTAATTCACTTTTAAAGTATCCGAATAAGTTTTTTATAACTTTTAGTGTAACCAATGTTCATAAAAAATTATTAAAATTAATTCATTATAGAGATTTGTATGATTTAATATATTGTTGCGTTAATTTTGTCCAGGAGTGTATTTACCAAGTACTCCAATCGAAAATGTTAATGTTAAAAATCCTAGACATTTTATACATATCGTTGCCGTATACTATGGCGCTGCCGCGTTTAATACACTACTTTAATTCAGATTTAAGCCCAGATCAAGTAAATTTGTTTAAACGCAGATCCCTAGGTTTTTATATTGAAGCTTGCAAGCAAATAACTGCGTGGTCTCCATTAAAAAATAATTCAATAAAAGGTTTAGACATAATTGAACCAATGAATGTTAAAAGTGGCAGAACTGCCTCGATATTTCCTGTTAGTAGACTCTTTCCCAATATTGTTCAGAACAATGATTTCCAACAAATTGATACAGAGTGGCGTGTTTTAAGAAATTGGGAACAACAAAACATTTCCTGATGATAAAGAACTATTTTGGGATAATGTCAGTTTACTAAAGTTTGGCGATGACACACAAATGTTTCCTTTGTTGTCTACTTTCATCTTTACTATTTTATCACTGCCCCACTCCCACACTTATACGCTAATGTTGAGCGCATATTCTCACATATTAATCTTATGAAAACAAAACAGTGAAATAAGCTGTTTACTGAGTCAATCACTGGTGTTTTACATACACAAGCAACTATTTAATGATGCTAATTGTTACGACTTCGAAATTAGTTCAGAGATGACTGGGGCTATGGCTAAAGAATATTGGTATGATTAGATTTAAGTTTGTGTACCTATTTGATATTAGATCTCTTTAGTAATAAACGAATTAGAAATTACTTAGTCTGTTATGTTTTTGTTATTTCGATTTCATTATGTTTTACCTATATTCACTAGTGTTTATTCACTTCACTTCATTAAAATATTGTAAAAAAATAATTACTCTTATTAGCTTTAATTGTATACTTAGTATATTCTGTAAGTTCCAATTATTTTACAAAGATAAAGACGTTTAAAATAAACAAATTTGATTGAATATTCTATTTCTTTTATATACCGATTTTGGGTACAAATATACTTATATTAGTGGGCAACTCTACCGATTTCGCATTTTGACGTTCGAGACCACTAATTATGAATATGAGCTGACATCTCAACATCACATGTTTTTTTTTCGATTTGATATTTGACAACTGTCACTTGTTAGAGGAGTAAATAATCAGTTGTCACGAATAACAGTTGTAATCCATAGAAACGTCAAACTGTTAAGGTTAAATGCATCTGACACATACAGAACTTCAACTTTTCTGTATTGACCGTTTGTTTTATTTTGAACGAATTATCTACACAAACCTAAGAAATTTGTCAACATTGTCCCATTCAAATGCCTATGCTATTGAAATACCTGTTTTATTTGCGATTTGTATGTGCAAAAAATATTAGCAAACCTTTATATCCCTCCTCTATAAAGCAACAGGTTTGATATAAAGTGATATTCAAACTCAAACCGGTACAAAAAATGAGAGTAAATTCGTATATATATGTAGGTTGTGTACGAGCAGTATGAGAGGAAAGAGGGATTATTTTCAAAGTGTATGAGAATGGGGAATAAAAAGAGGATAGTCAATAGAGTACAATTACCTTATACGATGAAACAAGAGATGTAGTTTTTAATGTTTAATTGACTTTGTATAAATTATACAATACTAGTCGTGCCCGCGGCTCCGCTCGCGTGGACTTGATTCACCATTATCGTCACTGTTTATTCCTTATGTTATCTAACGTAATCAAATATGTCCTATAACCTGGCCAAAGAACATATGTATTTTAAAAAAACACGTAAATCGGATAAGTGGTGTGAACGTTACTGGTGTAAGGCTGTGGCTGATATAATGAGGGGGACAATAATGACTTTTTCTTGTTTCCATAGCCTTTTTATTTCTGTTGCAAGTTCTGTGTATTTGGAGATTTTTTCTGTGTATTTCGTTTGGATGTTTGTGTCGTTGCGGACAGCTATGCCAATTAGATAGATGACTTTTCCTTTTTTGCATTGAAAAGTATTATCGGGTCTATTGGCGGAGACTATTTTATCTGTATGGATACTGATATCCGAGTAGAGCTTGTAATCTTTATTTTCAAGTATGGATGTTGGTGTGTATTTGTAGCAGAGATCTGTGTTTTCTATGAGTTTGTATATTGTGGCTAGTGCTTGATGAACTACTTTTGCCAGTCATGTCTGGCTGTGTATTCCGTTCCGGTTAATATTTTACATCCGCTTGTTATATGTTCGATCGTTTCTTTCTGCTGGTGGCATTTCCTGCATCTGTCTTCTGTAATAGATGGGTCTTTGATAATATGCTTTTGGTAGTTTCTAGTTAAAATGACTTTATCCTGTATGGCAAGTAAGAAGCCTTCTGTTTCAGGGAATAGCTGTCCATCCTGTAACCAGGTGTATGATTGTTTTTTATTTACGTGACCTTGTTCTATATGGTATTTGTGTTTTCTGTGGAGTGTTTTTCTGACCACGTTTTCGTCTTTTCCTGTTGTAATTGGGTGTGACTATGTGTGTCTGCTGGGTGGTCTGCTCGGGATAAGTCGAGAGGTGTGTAGTTTTTGTCTGCTTTCACTGTTGCTGTGTGGAAGCTGGTTTCCTTGGTGTGAAAGAAGTTCCTAAGTACTTGTATTTGTTCTGTGTGTAGTGATCTGATGTCTATGATTCCCCTTCTCTCTATATTATAGAAGATTATAGAAAACCTGGCAGAGAATAAATGTGTAAATTAAAAAAAGAAAACACGTAAATTGGATAAGTGGTTACTAAGCGCACTAACGGACAGACAGACAGAGAGATGTTACATTTTTATATATATATATATATATATATATAATATATATATATATATATATATATATATATATATATATATATTATATATATATATATATATATATATATATATATATATATATATATATATATATATTATATATATATATATATATATATATTATATATATATATATATATATATATATATATATATATATATATATATATCATATAGATTTTTTGAGAAGGGAGACATCTATGTGTCAGACCAAAAACTTTTCAGCCTAGGTATTAGTTTAGAAGATATAAACAAGAATATTTTATATGCTAGACTTGCAGACCTCATGTTTTTCTGATGGCCTCTTATCCAGTAGTTATATGGACATGAAATAAATTTTTAATGAAGTATTAATATTCCCAAATTGTTTGTTTTCAATAATTGCCTGCATAGCAATATGTAAACATTTTTAAACATACACAATTGGGGTAAATTTAAGACTACTGTGCCAAAATTGTTTGTTATATTGCTTTTTATCTTTCTTTGCAGGCTCTTTTACTGTTTTTTCCTTAGAGAGATTTTAGGTACCGTTTAGGAACCGGTCTCTACTATAAAGGTATCACTTTAATAAAAACTATGGGATTTATCTTTCCTCACATTTTTCTTATTTTAAAAATGTTCTACTACTCTTACGAGATTTATAAGTAGACCTGTTTTTTCTACAGAAAGCTAGAATTTTCATTCGGATATCTATAATATATATAAAATGCAACGTCTCTCTGTCTATCTGTCCGTTAGTGCGCTTATCACTGAAGAACCACTATCCGATTTACGTACTTTTTTTTTAAAACATACATATGTTCTCTGGTCAGGTTATAGGCTATATTTTATAACATTAGGTAACATGAGGAATAAGCGGTGACGATAGTAGTGAATCAAATCGGAAAAAAAACAGTTTGCCGCTAGCGCGTTCTCTTGCAATACACTGCCTAAACCACTAAATATGGAACAATATCATGTAGCAAAGGATATCTATAATATATATAAAATGCAACGTCTCTCTGTCTGTTAGTGCGCTTATCACTGGAGAATCACGTGCTTTCTTTTTAAAACATGCTAAACCATTAAATATGGAACAATATGATGTACCAAAGAATATCCATAATATATGTAAAATGTAACGTCTCTCTGTCTGTGTGTCTGTTAGTGCGCTTATCACTGGAGAACCACTTATCCGATTTACGTGTTTTTTTTTAAACATACATATGTTCTCTGGCCAGGTTCTAGGATATACGAGGCTGGTTTGAAAAGTCCGTGCAAAAATAAAAACTACTTATGTGTTGGGGGTGATAAACCTTTTTTATTTTTCGACATAGTCTCCTTTTAGGCTTATACACTTCGTCGAACGATGTTCTAGTTTGTTGATCCCTTCCGAATAATAGGATTTGTCCAAGTCTGCAAAATATCCGTTAGTGTCTGCAATCACCTTCTCGTTTGAATAAAAATCTTTGTCCCGCCAGCCATTTCTTCAAATTAGGGAACAAATAGTAGTCCGAGGGAGCCAAGTCTGGAGAATAGGGGGGATGTGAAAACGAGTTGGAATCCTATTTCCATTAATTTTGGCACCACAACTGGTGAGGTGTGTGCTGGTGCGTTGTCGTGATGGAAAAAGGACTTTCTTGTGGGCCAATCGCGGGCGTTTTTTTTTTTTTCTTGCAGCTCGGTTTTCAAACGGTCCAATAACCATGAATAATATTCACCTGTAATAGTTTTACCCTTTTCCAGATAGTCGATGAGGATTATACCTTGCGAATCCCAAAAGTCATAACCTTTCCGGCCGAAGGAACGGTCTTCGCCTTTTTTGGTGCAGATTCCCCCTTGGTAACCCATTGTTTAGATTGTTGTTTGGTCTCAGGAGTATAGTAATGTATCCATGTTTCATCCACAGTGACGAAACGACGCTTAAAGCCCTCCGGATTCTTCTGGAACAGCTGCAAACCATCCTTGCAACACTTCACACAATTCCGTTTTTGATCAAGCGTGAGTATTCGCGGCACCCATCTTGCGGATAGCTTTCTCATGTCCAAATGTTTATGCAAAATATTATGTACCCGTTCAGTCGAGATGCCCACAGCACTAGCAATCTCACGCACCTTAACTCTTCTGTCATCCATGACCATATCATGGATTTGATCAATGATTTCTGGAGTCGTAACCTCCACAGGCCGTCCAGAACGTTCAGCGTCACTTGTGCTCATATGGCCAGTCCGAAAATTTTGAAACCACTTATAAACTGTTCTAATCGATGGTGCAGAGTCACCATAATGTTTATCAAGCTTCTTTGGGTCTCCTAAGGCGTTTTGCCTTTCATAAAGTAATGTTTAATCACCACACGACATTCTTTTTCGTCCATTTCTTGAAAATCACTCGACTTCCTTGATTCACACGAATGCCAAACACAAAGAAATAGACCAATATGGCTGAAACTTGGTGTGCGTTCATTCAAGAGATGCTACTAACTAAACATGACTTCGATACGCGCCGGTGGTGCCATCTCTCGGACTTTGCACGGACTTTTCAAACCAGCCTCGTATTTTATTACGTTAGGTGACATAAGGAATAAGCAGTGACGATAATAGTCAATCAAGTCGGAGAAAAGTTTGCCGCTAACGCGTTCTCTTGCAATACACTGCTAAAGCATTCAATATGGAACAATATCATGTAGCAAAGAATATAATATATATAAAATGCAACGTCTCTTTGTCTGTCTGTCTGTTCGTCAGTGCGCTTATCACTCGAGAACCACTTGTCCGATTTACGTGTTTTTATAAATTATACATATGTTCTATATAATTCGATATAAGCCTAGATAATCGGAGATAAGCTGAGATAATGGGATGTAAGTATAAATAATGGGAGATAAGGAGAAATAATGAGAGATAAGCAGAGATAAGTCTAGATGATGGGAGTTATGGTGAGATAATGGGAGTTAAGGAGAAATAATGGGAGATAAGGAGAAATATTGCGAGATAAATTCGAGATAAGCCTAGATAATAGGAGATAAGGTGAGATAATGGGAGATAAGGGAAAATAATGGGAGATGAGCAGAGATAAGCCTAGATAATGGAAATTATGTAGAGATAATGGGAGATAAGGAGAAATAATGGGAGGTAAGGGGAAATAATGGCAGATATTTTATTACGTTAGGTAACATAAGGAATAAGCAGTGAGGTTGGTAGTGAATCAAGTCCACGCGAGCGGAGTCGCGGGCACTGCTAGTTTTATATATTTTGTTATTGAGGGTGTTTATTGAATATTTTTGTTTAGATATAATCTTTGTCACGTGTTTATTTTTTCTCTCTTTTTATAATTTTAATATTTTTGTATCTGCATTTGTACCTGTTTTAAAATTGTACTACAATGGGGTTTCCCGTAAAATTTGTATAAATAAATAAACAAATAAATGAAAAATATGAGAAGTTATTGTCTCAAATTAGAATAACATTCTGACGTTTCATCTACAACTGCATGGGGCATTTTGAGAGATCTTTACTCTTCAAAATCCTATTTCTGAATAATCCCGAGAAAAACACATATTTGCTATTCGATGAACCCTGACCCAGTTTAATAATGGAGTCAAATAGAATAACCAGCGGCACTCCCTGTCCAAATCTCCCCCACATATTAAAGAAAAATCCGTAGAAACCATAATTGTGTATGCTTTTCTTTTTATTTGTTTATATGTTGGGTATTTTTTTATCGTCTGGCAAATGTATGAGTTTTGTTTCTATTAGGCAGTTCAAAGAACTTATTTTCGTTGAAAATGAGTCAAAAGATTTTGGTTATTTAGGATGTTGTTGTTGTAATATGTGTTTTACGCTTCAAGAGTATTATTAAGCCTCCCACCGAATATGTTCAAATTGAATTGAGAAACGAGTGATGTATGGGTTTTGACAAATATATGCCTTATATAGGGTAGATGATTTGACAAACATTTATACATACGAGGATGTTTTTTTTTTAAGTTATTTAATTAGCTATGAAAGAAAATTTTGCAGAAAACTTAAAACCACTGAAGGTGGAAAACCCTTATGAATCCATTATATCTACTACTGCACCCGTGAACTTCGTGAAAAATTACCCTCATCTTAATGCACAATCTTGAGATCTGTTTTAAACAAACCCTGGGCTCTTCATATGTCGATATTCTAGCAGCAAATCTTGCACAAACCCGATGTTTTCCCCAGTTTTTACTTCAACGGCTCCTCCTGATCTGGCCCCATCAAAACTATTCAGACCAAACTTTTATTTGAAAATAAGATTAGCTCTTCATATTAACCTAGTCATTACAAGTTCACATACACTAAGAGTTGTAATAGTAATCATTACCATCATCATATATCAGCCCTTAGCGTCCACTGCGGGACATAGGTATCCCTTAAAGTTAAACCAGTTAAACCAGTGTTGGACTTTTTGGATCCAATTTCCCGCTACTCTTTTTCAGATCATCCGTCCGTCTGGTGGGAGGTCTTCCTCTATTCCTACACGCTTTTTGTCTAGGTCACCATTCCAACACCTTCCTAGTTCATCTGTTATCTTGCATTGTGGCTAGATGACCGGCCCAATTCCATTTTAAAGATAGAACTTTCTCAACTGCATCCATCACTCTCGTTCGGTTCCTAATTTCTTTATTTGGAATTTTATCTTGAAGGGACATACCCAACACTGACCGTTCCATTGCCGCTTGAATTACCTTCTTTATTATTTTATTTATTGTCTTCCTTGTCAAAGTTACAGTTTCTGCTCCATAAGTAGGCACAGGTAATACGCATTGGTTAAAGATCTTTCGTTTAAGGCAAATAGGTATGCCTGATTTCAGCGTTTCTCGTAGTTTGCCAAATGCGGCCCAAGCTGGTGTGACCCTCCGTTGTAGTTAATGAGTCTGATTATCTCTGCCCAACCTAATTTCATGTCCCAAATATTTATATGTCATGACTTGCTCGATGTTTACCCCATTTACTGATAGTGGCTTGGGAAAAACTAGATTTGTCATGAACTGGGTATTTTTAAGCCAATTTTGTGGGGCTGTTCTTTTAGGGTGTTAAGCATGACATACGCATGATCTTCGCGATCTGTTAACAGGACTATGTCATCGGCGAATCTCAAGTTACTGAGATTCGCCGATGTTGCTCCAATTCAGATTTTTAGACATGTGTTTCAGAAGGGTGATAAACAACTTTGGAGAAATAGTGTCATCCTGACGCACACCTCTTTCGACTTGGAATTTGTTTGTTTCCTTATGTAATTTAACTGTTGATGTTGCCTGAAAGTAGATATGTCTTAGGATTTCGATGTACTTTGATTCTATACGGCATTCAACAAGAGTCTTAAGCATATCCTGGTTCACTGAATCGAAGGCCTTCTCATAATCCACGAAGATTAATATTAAAGGCCTGTTATATTCGAACACACTTTTCCACAATTAACTTAACAGTTAAAAGGTGATCACTGACACCCTAGCCTGCTCGGAATCCAGCTTCATCGGGTGTTTGGTAGAAGTCTAGCTTTGAGGTCAAACGTTTTGTCAATATTTTTGTGAACATCCTATAAACATGGGAGAGGATGCTTATAAGAGAATGATAATAGCGTTTTTCCACTGCGTTGGTGTTATAGACTTAGTAAGATATAGGTTAAACAGTATTGTAAGGTCCAACCAGCTTTATGGGTTCATCCACAATAGCATCCTCACCTGAAGACATATTATTTTTCATCTCACTCAAGACTTGTATAATCTCATCTTCTGTTATTTCGGGAATATCTTCTGAACCTTGATTTTGGCAGAATCTCATACGGTGCATCGTTATTAGTGTTTTTATAAAGCTGTTTATAAAAACCTTCAACAATATTCTGAATCTCTTCCCTATCCGTTATCACTCTTCCATCTTCGTACTTTAGTTTTTATATAATTTTTGTTCCCGTAGATAACTTGGATCTCAAAAACTTTTAGACTTTTATTCTCCTCGATTAAGTTTATTACTTGTTCGGTGTTAAAAAGAACTTTCTAATATCTCTTCTTATTGATGTTGATACTGCTTTGTTGAGAGCTCTATGATCTTGTGTATTGTCGCTTGCCAGTTCTCTTCGCCTTTTTAATAATTTCTTTGTCGGTTCACTTAGTTTTTCTAATTTTCTGGTAGTAGTAGCCACAGAGAATCTGGAAGCCTGGACGATAAACCAGAAAGGTCCTTTTTAAATCGGCCTGCATAAACAAGCAGGCCGATTTTCTTGACCTCTCTATGAAAGTAGGAATATCGCTCCAAGCTAGGGTAATGGTGTTCTTATGGGGGCCACAAAGTCCACCGAAGACCGGTGGCCGGAACATGAGTGGGTTTCAGCTTGCCTGTCAGAGACGTCTTAATCGGTGGCCGGAAAGCGAACGAAAATACCAACCGGTCGGCCTAAAGAGAGCGCAGGTAAGCCGCTTCGAGAGGGGCGTGAGGCCAAAAGGCACAGGCCGGCCGTCAATCAGTTTCCATGCGTCCTCTTGTTTTGTAGAGAGAGCGAGAATCGCTCGCGGATCTCATCACTGGAGAACATTTTGAGTCGACTGCTTGCCGGCCTGGATTCATCTGCAGGGGTATGGGGTACGTGTATGGTCCGAATTAGTCTTAGATCAGCGAGGGCACAAATACGTGATGCTTCAGGTCTTCCCAAATATTTTCTTGTCCTTCTTCCTCCCAGTGTAGCATAATGGATAATACGACGACTGCTTTTCTAGAATTATTTGAGCTTAGCCTTCTTCATGTTTCGGATGCATCTTTGAGCTGGTCTCATTTCGCAATTCGGTTACTGAAATTTATAAATTCCTGTCGAATTCACACATTATTCGAATTTTAAAAAACCTGATTCATCTTGAATTTACGTCCTTGTTCTGACTTTCTTCTATTTACAATACGCCCAATCCATCTAATAAAATCTATTTTTAAACCCGTCCTAGTCACGACGAACTGCAGCATATTATTGTATACACTCTTCCTGCAAGTAACGATTGTGTGCGCAACCTAGACCTAGTTGGCCTAGACCATGGCTAGACAGTTGTTAGACCGGTCGTTCGCGATGGGATTTTGTTTACAACTTACGTCACTATGTCATTAATTCGTTCTGCGATTTGATTTTTAATTTTCAAAAGACTGCAAAACTGAACACGCTGCGTTCTTGAATCAATTCTATTTGCTCAAAACTTTGGAAGATGCGTCTTCAGTCTTATAATTGCTATCAAAAACTATTTATTTATATTTGGAGGTACGTAAAGTGGTGGAGTGAAACTTGCCTTTTCAGAGCGTCTAGTTTAGTGTTTCATGTTACTACGTGTCATCTGCAGAGAAATAGCTCTTCTGAACTGGCTCCTAGCTTTCGTTACCCCACTAAATCACTCCCTATCTATAAAACAAACCGATATACTATTATTTATGCCAATTATCATGTGTCGAAAATTAAAAATACATAGGGTAGGTTGGTGTAAGAATGCGCGGTTGATAAGAGTGCGTACACGTGGTAACTGGAAACTAGATGCAACTTGGAGCTAATTTCAGTCGTGTTTTTGACAAGTGAAGTGACCCTTTCTCGCTCCCGATTTTTATTTATAAAGTGTGTTTAATGAACGCGCCAGGTAAGTTTGAAATTTTTAATGTGTTTCGATTTAATTTTTCTTCAAATTAGAACTATGCTCGGGCCTGTAGGCATTATACTCGTAATATAGAAGTTTGATACTAGTTAGCGACCGGCTAATTCCTTCAAGTTTGAATGGGCCACGAAAGAGTTTCTAGTTTTTTTGTCAAATGGCGTTAGTAGTTGGGAAAGTTTATTATATGCGGTAGTGTGTAAGATTGCGCAGTGCGGTGCAGGATAAGTGTGCGCGCGCACTCTTATCCACTACAAGTTTAAAAATGAATTTATTTAATGTTTTTTTTGTCTTATCCTTTTTAGAATGAGTTCCGGATAGAAGAGAAACTACGGAACAGAAGAATGTTTCTCGAGGTCAAATTGATGAAGCTCGTAGAAGGATAGAAGCTGGAGAAAGTAAGCGATTAGTGGGCATCCTCACTCCGCATGCCTGAGTCCAGTCTTTGAAAGCGCTTACGTAGCACTGCGACTGCCACAAAACTTGGCAGATTGACACTACATTTTCTCTGGAAGTCGAAAATGATTTCACCAATTACTTGAAAAGATGGATGATTTCGTGTACTCGTCTTCGAATATGCAGAAAAAATTAAAACACCTCGTAGATTTAACCAAGAGACCAAAATATCTGGCAAAGAATGGCTGCGCAGCTACTTAGGGCGTCATCTAGACTTGTCTTTGCGCAAGCGGACAAACACAAGTCTGGCACGAGCTATGGGGTTTAATAGACCGCAAATGGAACGATTTTTCATCAATCTCTGTGCACTTATGGATAAATACAACTTCCCTCCAAACGACGGTTCTAACAACGACTCCATAGGTATTCACCCAAAAAAAGAAAACGTTCTGTTAACAACCTGTCTATCGCAAATGCTGTTAGTGCTCCGGGTCACTATGTTCCAGCGCGAAAGAGGATGCGTGCCGAACTTCTGGATGGAGTTCCAACGGGATCAATAGGGATGATTTCTGAAAGTAGTTTTATCAACTCAGAATTGTTTTTGCAGTGGCTGATACATTTGAAGGACCATGCAAAATCAACCGCTGAACACCCAATTTTACTGAGTTGGGAATGTGGAATCTTTGGCACAATGATACTACTCAGTATATATAACCGCTACACCAAACACTTTATTTTTGCACTCGACGCGCGGTTTTATTAAGGTTAATTTACCAAAATCAAACATTTCAGAAAACGTTCCATTCTTTGCTAAACAAAAATGGCTTGACTTAGAAATCAAGAATTTGTACACAAAACGTAGTATGTTAGAAGTAGAATTATAAAGCATATTCGAAAACTTACTTCAGGATTAAATGAATATGAGGTATAGAGCGAGTTCCAGAGGAAAATGTTTTTAGTTATTGATATTCAATATAAAAAGAAATTCTCTATTCTAAGTAAAAAATTAAAAAAGCTCTTCCCGAAGAAGAATAGTCCTCAGAAACTCGTAAATATTGTAGAAAATCATTCATCTCAATCCTTTACACGAAATGAAATTCACATCTTAAACAAAGGTCTTAACTTTGCAGTACCCCCCTCCTAGAGATAATTTATCAGAAATAGTTGCTCACGTTGAAAATTCCATTAGTACACTTCCAGAAAATAGTAAATCATTTGTTAGGGAAGCATGTCGCAATCGAATATCGAAAAACATAGTTAACAACACAAATTCTAATTCACGAAAAAACATAAAAGTAGTTAAAGGATTGAAAAAGAAAGATGTCTTCTACTTAAAAGCGGATAAAGGAAATAAGGTTGTTATATTGGATAAGAAAGATTACTTTGAACGCGTAGATAATCTTATCGAATCTGGCCCTTATGAAAATGTAATAAGAAATCCATTACCGAGAATGATATCAGAGTGTTAAAAATTCTTTAAAAAAATGTAAGAACCTTGTCTCCGATTCGTTAAAATTTAAATTAAATGTGAGTAATCCGACCATACCAAAATTGTATTTCTTACCCAAAATTTACAAACCTGGAAAAGCAATGCGATCCATTGTTTTTATCGGTCGGATCATCCACATATTTAATATCCAAATGGTTATCAAAAGAACTTGAGAAGTTACCATTAAATACTTTCGCAGTGAAGAATTCGTTAGAATTCATTAATAAAACAAAAATCTAGTTCTTAATGAAGGTGAAGTCTTAATTTCTTTTGATGTTAGTTTCTTTGTTCCCAAGTGTGCCAATGCCACAAACTTTTACAATATCTCGAAGAATTACTTAGAATGAATGACTTTGAAGACGAAATTATTCGTGAATACTTAACATTATCTAAACTTTGTATGGAACAGAATTATTTCCAATATAACAATCAATTTTATGTTCAGAAAGAAGGAACACCTTTCGTAGCCAATTTATTCATGAGTAAGTTTGAAATCGATGCCAGTCAAGAATTCGAATATTTCCCAAGGGTATGGTATAGGTATGTGGATGATATTTTCGCGATTTTTGATACAAAGAAAGCAAATATTGATGATTTTGTTTCTAAATTAAATAGCCGGTATGATTCAATTAAATTCATTTACGAAATTGAGAACAAAGGACAATTGCCTTTTCTAGATATTTTAATTATTAAAAATAATAATAGATTAGAATTTGATATCTATAGGAAGGATACAGTAACAGATAAATATATTCCTAATGATTCATTTCATTGCAAACAACATAAATTAGCCTCATTTACATTTTTTAGTTCATCGTTTGGTCACTTTCCCTCTGAATAGAGTAAACTTTATTAAAGAAAGGAATCGTATTAGAAATATAACTAGAGTTAATGGTTATGACGATGACTTAGTAAATAAGCTAATAAAATAGACATAAGTTTAGGTTTAATATTCAGAATTCCACCTTTTTACATGCGTAGAAAATAACACCAAGTATGTCGCCATACCATATAATCCGAAATATAGCAAGGGACAATAAGGTATTTAATAAGGTAGGCCTCACCTTAGTCTATAAGTCATCAGACAATCTGAGGAATATCTTAGGAAATCCCAAAGATAACATTCCTAATTGTGAGAAAAGTGGAATTTATGAAATTAGTTGTAATGATTGTGACAAAAAGTATGTTGGGCAAACTAAAAGGTCAATTAAAACACGATTTAAAGAACATTTAGCACACTTAAGATACAATAGAACAGAAAAGTCTAGCATTGCCGAACATGCCCTTGAAGCTGATCATATTGTAACATTAGATAATTTAAGGTGAATAAAAAATATATCTGATAGGAGATTGTTGAACGCATACGAAATTATGGAAGTCAAAAAATGTACCCCTCTAGTGGTTACTTGACCGGAACTGATGGCCTTGCCTATGTCATTAGTTCCGCTTGAGTAATTCAAGGGTTAGGCTAAGTATAGATAGGGTAGATTTGTAATTTAGCTTTAGTCAATCATCGCTCCTGATGAAGTTAACATGGTTAGCGAAACGCGCGTCGAGTGCAAAAATAAAGTGTTTGGTGCAGTGGTGATATATACTGAGTAGTACCCAATTTTACTGATATTGGATAACCGTGTTTCGCATACAACTATCAGGGCCGTTGACTTCCATCGTGCTAATCACATATAATTGCATTTACCTTGCCTCCATACAGCAGCCACAAGATGCAGCCATTGGACAGAGAATTTCACTCAGTGCAAGAAAAATCGTTGCGTAATCATCCAGGCCGAGTCGTAACTGTTTATCAAATGGTGTTGATATTTACACTAACTTTTTACCGGATTGCAACAGTATAACGCGCTGTTGAAACTTTTAAAATTTCGGGTCAGACGTCGGTTTCTTGGCTAGTGCTGTGACAGAACGAGAGTTAGATCCCATTAAATCCACTATCGAATCAAATGAAGGTCATGCACGGTCAGTTGATGCTTCTGAACGAGAGGACTCTATCAATCTACTACTGAATCAAATGAAGAGTCTGTTCAGCAACAAGTAATAGACCCAGAGCATGAACCATACGCATTTACTACCAAATCAGCTGAAGAGTCTGTTCAGCCAAACAAGATATCGGCCGATACTCCCAGTCACGATTTGGCCAAACAAATCGTCCGTGATGCCAACGCAAACGAAACTCCAGTAATATATGACACAGATAAAGCTTACATGAAAGTATTGATCTGTCACGATTTCCGAAATCGAAAGTTGTGAGATCCACGAATAGAAAACACAAGAAATCAGAAATAGTTAGTTTGCTCACCGTTTAAAAAAGAACTTGAGAAGCAAATAGATAGAAAAATAAGCCGAAAGTCAAAAAAATTAAATTAGAAAATACATCAAAACACAAAAATTCCAAAGAAAAGCAAAAAAGACCATTTAAAAAGAGTAAGAAAACCTGAAAATATGGCGGCTGTGAAGAAATGTATGCAGAACCTCTTGTGGAAGATTGGATCGAATGTTTCACATGCAAATTATGGTGGCACGAGAAATGTACCAATTATTCTGGACAAGGTGCCTTAATTTGTGACTTTTGTGAAGATTAGAAAAGGTAATAAGGGCAGTCCATACCTGTGCGCACTTTTATCGATTACAACGCGCAGTCTTAACCAATCGGCCGTATAAGAGTGCGCATTTGGCAAAGTTCTTTCCATCGCTTATATACAAAGAAATACTTGTTAAATGCTAATGTTGTTGCTTTTTTTTTTATGGGTCTAGCACATGTGCTGCAGGGAAGTGCCTAAAAAACGCTACAGGAGAGACATGTGTGCGGAAAAAAGCGATTCACGTTGTTCTTAAATCGCAGTAAATTGTACGCGGTGGGAAACACAGTCCAGGGCAAGTTATTCCAAAGGGATAATGTTCTCCATATAAAAGACTGCTTGAAAAGCGTTGTACCAGGAGTAACAAGCTGAACCTCATACGGATGTAAACCATCAGCGCGACGTGTATTTCTAACATGCGCCGCTCTGAGAGGAATTAAACGGGCTACATCCTTCAAACACTTTCCATGAAAATACTTGTAGAACAGACTCAAGTCGCCAACCGTTCTTCCATGTTCCAGCGAATCAAGGCCGTCGGTCAGTTCCGGGACTCCAATCAGACGAACAGCTCTTCTCTGAACAGAAACCAACAAATGCAGTGTGTGTTTTGGAGCGGAGCCCCAATCATGGGAGCAGTATTCCATAGTTGGTCGACTTTGAGCTGTGTAAAGAATTAACAGTTGTTGTGGAGTGTAAAGCTTTCTGGTTCGAAATAATATTCCCAACTTTTGAGAAGCTCTCCTTGCTATGCTTGCAACATGTTCATACCAGGACATATTTGCTCCCAAATTAACACCCAACAAATTGAGTGACGATGTTAGAGGAATGGAGTGTCATGTCGGGTTCAGCAACGTTAACTTTTTTTTTAGAAAAAAACTGCCGCCTTGGTTTTTGTAGCGTTAAATCCCACTTGGTTACTGTCACCCCAAGCTAAAATTTCTTCCAGGTCTTTCTTAAGTTGAATGACTTCCTGGTGTCTGCGGATATTCGTCTGAATAGCCGATGTCCGAGCATTCAAAGTGAATGAAGGGATAAGTGTACTGTCAGCTGTAAAGCTGTAGATTGTATTCCCGCTCTTTTCCAGCAGATCGTTAATGTAAATGAGAAAGAGGGTAGGAGACAGTATGGAGCCTTGGGGCACACCGGTGTTAATAGTGAAGGTATTAGAAAGGAATCTGTCGACTACCACTTGTAAAGAACGCTCTCTGAGGAAACATGAGAGCCATAAACAGAACTTCTCAGACATGCCATAAGAGCGTAGCTTAGCCAACAGTCCATCGTGCCAAACACGGTCGAATGCCTTGGATATTTCAAGAGTAACCGTTCAAGATTCTCCAAAGTGGTCAGTTGCGTTGTTCCAAATATGTGTTACATAAGTCAGAAGATCTCCTGTTGATCGACACGTATGTTTACGAACGCCATATTGGTGATCGTTAATAATGTTGAATCCTTCAAGATATTTTAGAAGATGCTGATTGATAGCCTTTTCCATGATTTTCGATACCATTGAAAACAGTGCGACTGGTCGGTAATTATTTGGTCCTCTTGCCTTTTTTAGGTATCGGCTGAACTGTGGCACATTTGCAGCAGGAAGGAAATATTCCCTTTCTGTAGGATAGGTTGAAAACTCTACAGAAAACTGGTGTTAGCTCCCTCGCACAGTTTTTGAGAGCTATGGCAGGTATTCCGTCAGCGCCACAGGCTTTTTTGGTGTCTAGCTTCATTAAAATACGTTTTATGATACGCTGTCTGATACGCTGTTATGATACGCTGTCTGCTTACATATTAAGTTAAGTTTTCTTTAACAATAAAGTTGATTTTTCTAAATGCATTGTGTGTCAACTTATACGCCCAAGTTTAAAATTTTTTTTTAAGATATTCTACTCGTCATTAGTATTATTATACAACACTTATTTTAAATATCCTTATTCAAAGACTCCGAGAACGATAAGTGTGCTGCGGAGACAACATAATATACATAAGCTAGTGTACCAATTTTAATAACTACTACGTTTCCATATAATGGTAAGAAATCAAAAAAGTAATATGTCCCTTTTTAGTATTACTTACAAACACGTTTTAAGTAATTTAGCAATAAAAAAAGATAATTTTGATTGTTTTTTAAGTATAATTTTTCTGCAAATTTTTTCAGCCTTGACGACTACAACTCTCAAGGTTTAGACGAAATATATTTGTTAAGGTGAAAACAATTCTTTTTTTTAACGACTGTTTTTATTTTATTGTTTTAAGTATGTCTTGAGAGAGGGGCAGAATGTGGAACAGACCATAGACTATTAATAGCAAATATAAAAGTACCGTGGTACAAGACAATAAAGCAAAAAGGAACAATAGATAAAGAAAAACAGAAATACTAATGAGATAACAGAAAAAGCAGACAAAGAAATAAAATACAAAATACACTTACTGCAAGACGAAACGATAAGAGACGTATACAGATGACGATTAGATCAAAAATTAAATGAATTTGACTACGACAACCTCCAACAGATGTATGACCATATAAAAGAATGCATCAAACAGGCGTCCCTAGAAGCATTAGGGAAATAAGACAACGAGAATAAGAAACATAAAATTAGAATCTGTGAAAAAAACCAAAGAATCTATAAAGGAGAAAAAAAGACTATACGAAAAATGGCTGAATACAAAATCAGAAGAAGATCTACAGAAATATAAAGAGAAAAATACAGAAACGAGGAGGATGATAAACAAAGAGTCATGGAGAATAATTAAAGCATTACGGACCAACGATAGAGAGAAGATGTATATAGAGTATATCCCAGAAAGCGAGTGGGAAGAATATTATAAGAAGCTGCTAACAGAAGACAGACAAGAATTCCAGGAAGAAAACCCTGAAGAAGAACAGAATAAGGAAAAAAAGAGACAGAACTAAGCTACGAAGAAGTAAAGAAGACAATAAAAACACTCAAAAATAATAAATCTGCAGGGCCTGGGAGTATGGTGAATGATTAAGTGCGGGTCTAATAAATTACATCGAATGTTGAGAAACATGTTCCACAGAGCGATAAATGGAGAAAAAATACCAGAAGAATGGTCAAAAGCCTATATAGTATCTATATTTAAAAAGAGAGACCGCAGAAAATGCACAAACTATAGAGGCCTAAGCATAATATCGAGTATGGGAAGCAAAAATGTAGTGGAATGGGAGTCCCAATACGAGAAGATTACTTATATACTCTAAGTTTCGCAGACGACCAAGTAATCATAGCGCAAGATGAGGAAGATCTTAGTTATATGGTAAGAAAACTGAAAGAAGAATACACTAAAGCAGGATTATCTATAAACTTTGATAAAACGGAATATCTAACAACAAAGGAGGGAAATGTGGAGAATCTAGAAGTTGATAACGAAACTATAATCAAAGGAACCGATAGATTTAAATATTTAGGAACCATCATTTCAAGAAACGCAACTTTAGAAGAAGAGATTAAAGCTAGATTAGAACAAACGTGGACATGCATAAGACAATTAAATTTGATCCTGTGGGACAAGCACATTACAAAGAGAAACAAAACACGCATATACAAATCGATAATACATGACAATACGGGTCAGAAACATGGACGATCAACAAAATCTAAAATTAACGCGGTAGAGATGGAGTATTGGAGAAGATGTTGTAGAGTATGGAGAGTATGGAGAGAATAAGAAATGAAGAAATAAGAAGCAGAATGAACATCAAAGAGAATGCAATAAACACCATTGAAGAAAAACGATTAAAATGGTATGGACACATAAGACGGAGCGAAGATAATAGGTGGATAAAGAAAATAACGGAGTGGAGCCCTATAGGGAGAAGAAAAAGAGGAAGACCCAGACGATCGATCGTGGAGAGATGATGTGGACGAGGCTATGGAGGACACGGGTCTAACAGATGGAGACTGGGAAGACAGCGTCAGCTGTAGAAAATCCTTGATATATATATATATATATATATATATATATATATATATATATATATATATATATATATATATGTATATATATATATATATATATATATATATATATATATATATATATATATATATATATATATATATATATATATATATGTAGCATTTCCCTTTGTTGATTAGGATAAGTTTAAAGCCCAGCGAATAAATCATAGATAGTCACAGCCTTTTTAACGTAAAACATTGGTTAGGTACTCTCAACACTTCTTTGAAATGATAACTTGTTTGTAAAAAGCAGTCTTTTTTATATTTATCTTTCCATTTTTTATTGGAAATATGTTCATTGTGCTAAAATACAAATATTATTTCACTGGCGATAATATATTTTACAAAAGAAATAAGTTAATGAACTTTAGGCCAGCCAGACAAACCAGTTACCAGAAATTTTTGAGTGATTGAATCAGCTTTGCCAAAGCAAATTCTTTTTTGAATATAAGTTAAAGACGGCCTCCAACTTGATGCCGGTTTTAATACCATTTTTTATAACTACTCCTTTACTAAGCAACTTGTCTGAAAACGCCTTGACCTATTATTGGCTTAGGACAAAGAATATGACGCTTTCTCTTTGATTCTTGCTAGTTTTAAGAGTTCCAATACTACAAACATTTAAACGACTTCTTAAAAGCTCCGTGTATCGGGTCATATTATGTATCGACTCCAAAACTTGATTTTACTTCAACGCCAGTCCTATCATTTTCTCTGCTCTTTTAATAACAATTAGACCAATATTTACGTACACGCAAATACTGGAAACAACGGAAATTAAAATTACGCAGAATAGCAGCAAATAAAAGTATTGGGGATGAGAAGAACTGGCCACATTGGACAGATATGGAAAATAAATACTATAAATGATTGTGTTTAACAGATACATATACAGTGAAGTCCGTTTATAACGAACTCCAAAAAATCACTAAAAATCATTTTTCACTACTTTTTAGTGTACGGAATAAGATCACTTCGGTGTCTGTCTGTCTGTCTATCTGTCACACCCGATTTTCTCCGAAACTATTTGACATAGAAAGTTGATATTTGGTAATAATATAGGAATTGATGGCCTCATCAGAGCCATGTAGTTTTGAGAGTTAAATTTTGACTTAAGGGGTTAGTTTTGGGGGGTGAAATCGGAAGAGAAAAAAACATTTTTTTACTAGGTCATCAAGTGTGGTGTCAAATGAAAGCTTGTGAAAACACGAGTAAAAAATGTATATATAATGTAATACTTGCGCGCACTTTTCTGTGTATTCTTTTTAAAAAATCGCTGTCCCCCGCCTTATCTCGAAAAGTACACGTGGTGTAGATTGAACGAAAATTATCACGAGTGCATTACCTTCAATAATTTTTCTGGTATTTAAAAAAAACAAAAATTTCAAGGTCATCAGATTTCAGTAAAGATTGGAAACAAACTTTGTTGAAAACTCATTTGGGGTGTATTTTGTGAAGTCACTGATCGTTTTATACATCTGTAACAAAATTTTATATTTCAAAAGCAATAGTTTATAGACTAAAATCCGTAATTTTCGTTTGTACACTTTTACAATACACAATACAAATCCTAGAAAAGAAAAACGCATTTGATCAGGAAGTCCATGTATTGTTTGTTGATTTAAAAAAGGCCTACGACAGCATGCCCCTAATGAGATTGTGGGAAACACTACAACAGAGTAATGTAAGCACCGAAATAATTAAAGCCGTAAAATCCTTATACCAAGACGCAAGAAGTAGTGTGAAAACCAAATATGGTATAACAACAGGGTTCCAGGTCACAAAGGGTCTCAAACAGGGCTGCTGTATATCCCCAATTCTAATTAAAATCTATTTGGAGAGTGCACTGAAGAACTGGAAAAGGAAATACAGCAGTATGGGATTACCACTGGATGACGATACTACATTGTACACGCTATCATTTGCAGACGACCAGGTAGTAGTCGCTCAGGACATCGATGATATGAAATATATGACACGAAAACTTATGGAGGAATATGAAAAATGGGGCCTAGAAGTCAATATTAAAAAGACCGAGTACATGTGCATCGGAGGACAATAGCAGGACTTGAAACTGGCCACAGGACACACCATCAAACACTGTGCCAGTTATAAGTATTTGGGAACGAAAATATCTATGGACGGAACACTGGAAGAAGCAATATTCGAGAGGAATATCCAAGGAAGAAAAGCGATTGCAATGCTTAATAGTATACTATGGGACAAAAACATAACCATTGAAAATAAGAAGAGAATTTACAACTCAATAGTGAAAAGTATAATAACTTACAGCTCCCAGGTGTGGCCATTGAAGGAAAGAACAGAAAAAATACTAAAAGGTACAGAAATGGATTTCTGGAGACGAGCAGCCAGAAAATCCAGAAAAGACCGTATACCTAATGACACGATAAGCCGAGCTTTAGAAATAAAGCACGATATAGTGGACGAAATCAGAACCCAACAGTTGGTATGGTACGGACATATACAGAGAATGTCACAAGACCGACTACCTAAAAAGATTTTGAATTGGAACCCTCATTGAAAAAGAAAGCGAGCAAGACCACGCCAAAGCTGGAGAGCAGGAATCAACAAGGAAGTACTAGACAGAGATCTAGAGGAGGAGGAGGAGTGGAAATTAGGCATCGAAAGACGTTATAAAACCGATTAAAAAGGCTGTGACTATCTATGATTTATTCGCTAGACTTTAAACTTATCCTAATCAACAAAGGGAAATGCTACACAAGACATATTTATATATATATATATATATATATATATATATATATATATATATATATATATATATATATATATACACTTTTACTTGAAAAAGAATTGATGTTTATATAATTGTCAAGGTTACAAAAACTACTCCATATATATTCAGGAACTTAACGAGATTCCAAAAAATTGCGAGATTCAGTCATTTTCTTAGTCATTACTGAAATGGATGGAACATAAATATTATCTCCTTCTTCAAAATCGTCTTCATCGTCATTATCACTTAAAATCTTTCCAGAAGTCACTGGCGTCACAATTTGATCATCAGTTAATATTTCTCTCGACTTTAATTCATTATCAGTACATATATATTCTTGAAAATTGAAGTGAAATCTTTTTAATCTCGATTTCCACTGTACTTTGTTGAATGCAACGTAAACAAATTGTAGACAATCAATCCACTAAGTCAACGGTAGCTCATCATCTGAGTCTTATCTACATTTCTTCCTTAAAAATCCGCCATGCTTAAAACAGTTTGCGATGGTTTCTCTACTGACTCTTTGCCAAGCCATATGGATAAAGTTTATAGCGTCCAAGAGAGTTATAGAAAAAATGTTATCTTTATCGATCGTCTTTAACATTTTCATGAGTAAAATCTTTTTATGACATCTGAAAGAATGTATCACACCTTGATCCATAGGCTTTGCACTTGTGTTTGGAGGCATAAAAACCAATTTTATTTCTTGTAGATCAACTTCAGGGTGCGCTGGATAGTTGTCAATCAATAGTAATATTTTTCTATTTGTGAATTTTAATTCTTTGACCCATTCGATCAGTTCGTTTTTAAAAATTTCTGATGTCCTCCAGGCTTTACTGTTTGATTTGTACTTTACTGGTAAATGTTTGTTTTTAAAACACCTGGGCTGGCGGACTTTCCCATCACCAACAATTTTCTTTTCTCTGTTCCAGCCATATTTGCAGTTACCAACACCGTCATCTTTACTTTTGATAATTTTCCACCAGCACAATTCTCTCCGACAAACTTTAATGTCTTATCAGGCGTCATCTTGTAAAACAAATCCATTTCATCCGCATTAAATATGTCCACATATTCATAACTTTCTCGAATTTTCGGCCATACATTAGCCAACCACTGAGCATCAACAGTCATATCCATTCCTGCAGTTTCTCCTACTAGCTTACCCCCACTAATATCCTGTCGCTTTTTAAATCGTTCAATCCAACTTCTAGAATAGTTAAACTCGGTGTTCTCTATTTTCCTTCCCAATTCACTAGCTGGTATAGCCGGTAATAGGAACATGTTCATGTCGTTTTTGATTAAACCTTTTAAGGAGTCCTTTATCGACTTGGTTATGTGTAAATTTTCTTACTCTTTTATAACTAAAGTTTCTTTTATCATAGATTGATAAGATTTCTTGCATCTTCTTCCATTTGGTAGAAACCGTAGATTTAGTTAAATTCAAGTGTTTGCAAACATCACTTTGTTTAACTCCATTTTCTATTTTTCTTATAATATCGTGTTTGTTTTTTAAAGTAAACACTTTACGTTTTTGTGTACTCATTTTAAAATAAAAACTTAAACATTCACTTTGCTACTTTGATCAAATATGTGTTAGAACCGCATAACATAAGTGAATTGAAAATAATACTGCTCGAACTAGCGACACGGCGGAAACATGTAGAATAGGAGTTCCCAGCGAGTTTCGGTGAATTCCTTAGATCAAGTCGCGCGACACCGAGCACAGGAAGTGTCAAGTTCGTTATAAACTGACACAAACCATCCAAATTTGGTTCACTTTATCCGGAAGTGCGTTATAACCGAATTCGTTATAACCGATAAAAATTTGCAATGGTCTTATGGAAGCTTGTTCGTGCATTATAAAATAGTTCGTTTTAACCGGAAATTCATTATAAACGGGTTCTTTATAAGCAGACTTCACTGTATTCAGATATGAGGCTGTTTTCTTAAGTTATCTACCTAGCCATAAAAATGGCGTTAAAAAAAATTACTTTGTGAAAATTTTGTACGAGTTAGTTGCATTTTTTGCGATTTCTTGTCTTCCAAAAAATAAGTGAAAATAATTTGGAGCATCGCCCAATAATAAAGTTTTCCACCGAAGAGGAAAACGAAGCAAAAGTTATTCATGAAACTGTAAAATCCACAAGGCTTGCACAGCTCAAGCCATTACAGAAAATTGTGGATGCACCGAGTTACAACATCCACCTGTTTTTGTTCTTGGTCAGACATTTAAGAAAGACCTCCAAAGGCCAAAAGTTGTCCTTCTACGACTATTAGCACCTTCCGAATATATATGTGGCTTATAAGATTGATATCCAAGCAGATTTTTTAAGTCATGAAGCCTTAAGTGGAATGGAACCGCGTTCATCTGTCTTACTATGTTCCAACGCCTTACAGATCCGGATTAAGGAAAGATTTTCCGCGTCAAACACATACAAACTCCATATTATTTTCAGTCCAAAAAAGACTAATAAAAAAGTATCGTTTCTTGATGTTAAACAGTGCATATAAGGAGCCTTAAATTCCTCAATTCAATACCACTGATGAAATACCAAAACAAATAAATTGCATCTCGCGGTGCAGTAAAAATATTGCAAACTTTCTCATATCTTAAATTGATTTTTTTTCTATCATTGGCGTCGCTAATTTTTTTATTTCTGATTTTACGGGATTAATGCAATTAACCCAGAAAATTTTCTTAATGCCCTGCTCGTATTTGCGAAAATTAAGTTTTATTATTATATTATAACGTTATAAGGTAAGTTTTTTTGTAAGAGAAGGATAAATAAAAAAGGAAAAGATAATATTTACTTAAATTTTGAAGGTTTAAGGGAACATTACTCTTTCTCGGTCGAAAATTTTAATATTTTTTATGGGACTGATAAATTAATAAAAAAAAAACATTTTTTTGAATTCGTAATTTTTTTATTTTAACTCTTCAAATACAAGAAAAAAAAATGTTTACATCTATAATATATATAAAATGCAACGTCTCTCTGTCTGTCTGTCTGTCTGTCCGTTAGTGCGCCTATCACTGAAGAACCACTTATCCAATTTACGTACTTTGTTTTTTAAAACATACATATGTTCTCTGGCCAGGTTATAGGCTATATTTTATTACGATAGGTAGCATAAGGAATGAGCAGTGACGTAAAATAGTAAATGATGTCGGAAATAAGTTTGCCGCTAGCGCGTGCCTTTGCAATATACAGCCTAAACCATTAAATATGGAACAATATTATGCAGCAAAGAATATCTGTAAGGTATAATCTATAATATATATAAAATGCAATGTCTCTTTGTCTGTCTGTGTGTCCATTAGTGCGTTTATCACGCGAGAAACCCACTTATCCGATTTACCTGTCTTTTTTTAAATTCATACATATATTCTTTGGCCAGGTTATATAATAATAATAATAATAATCTATATCTATAATATATATACAATGCAATGTTTGTCTGTCTGTCTGTATGTCCGTTAATGCGTTTATCCCTCGAGAACCACTTATCCGATTTACGTGATTTTTTAAATTCATACATATGTTCTCTGACCAGGTTATAGGTATATATTTTATTACATCTATAATATATATAAAATGCAACGTATCTCTGTCTGTCCGTTAGTGCGCTTATCACTGGATAACCACTTATCTGATTTTCGTACTTACATATGTTCTCCGGCCAGGTTATAGGCTATATTTTATTACGATAGGTAGCATAAGGAATGAACAGTGACAATAATAGTAAATGAAGTCGGACAAAGTTTGTCGCTAGCGCGTTCTCTTGCAATACACAGTCCAAACCATTAAATATGGAACGATATTATGTAGCAGAGAATATCTATAATATATATAAAATGCAATGTCTTTCTGTCCGTCTGTCTGTCTGTCCGTCCGTTAGTGTGCTTATCACTGGAGAACCATTTATCCGATTTACGTGCTTTTTTTTTAAACATACATATGTTCTTTGGCCAGGTTATAGGATATATTTTATTAGGTGTCATAAGGAATAAGCAATGACGATAATAGTGAATCAAGTCGGAGAAAAGTTTGCCTCTAGCGCGTTCTCTTGCAATACACAGTCCAAACCATTAAATATGGAATAATATTATGTAGCAGAGAATATCTATAATATATATAAAATGCAATGTCTTTCTGTCCGTCTGTCTGTCTGTCCGTCCGTTAGTGTGCTTATCACTGGAGAACCACTTATCCGATTTACGTGCTTTTTTTTAAACATTTATATGTTCTCTGGCCAGTTTATAGGATATATTTTATTAGGTGTCATAAGGAATAAGCAGTAACGATAATAGTGAATCAAGTCGGAGAAAAGTTTGCCGCTAGCGCGTTCTCTTGCAATACACTCCCTAAAGCATTAAATATGGAACAATATCATGTAGCAAAGAATACAATATATATAAAATGCAACGTCTCTCTGTCTGTCTGTCTGTCCTGTAGTGCGCTTATCACTCGAGAACCACTTATCCGATTTACGTGTTTTTATAAATTTATACATATGTTCTATATAATTCGATATAAACCTAGATAATGGGAGATAAGGTGAGATAATGGGAGATAAGGAGAAATAATGGAAGATAAGTCGAAATAAGCCTAGATAATGGGAAATAAGGTGAGATAATGGGAGATAAGGAGAAATAATGGGAGATAAGGAGAAATAATGGCAGATGAGCAGAGATAAGCCTAGATAATGGAAATTATGTAGAGATAATGGGAAATAAGGAGAAATATTGGGAGATAAGGAGAAATAATGGGAGATATTTTATTACGTTGGGTAACATAAGGAATAAGCAGTGACGATAGTAGTGAATCAAGTCCACGCGAGCGGAGCCGCGGGCCCGGCTAGTAATTTATAAATGATTTTTATAGGTTTTTTTTTGAAGCGTCATCAAAGCTATTTTGAAAAATTTTGATCTGCTGGCGTGCACGATTGCGGCTCGCTGGAACGACTGAAAAAAAAAATATTCTTAGAAAAAGTGTACCTATGACCCTAGTATACACTACTATTATCCTGTTCGAGCAAAAATTCACAAAATAGGGGACCTCTAAAGTTATTGTGCACGCCGATTACAAAAACGTTGTCTTGAGAAAAACGCGTTTTGACAAACGAATTTTCACATATAAAATCTACTTACGTTCAATCAGCTATGCTTGCTGCATACAGAATTCCTTCCGACTCCTTACACGCCTCGTTCTCAAGTGTTGTACTATACAATAACTAAAAATCGGATCAGTGCATGGACTCAAATCATAAGTTTTTACAATATTTTCTGCAGATCTACTGGCAAAATTAGAATTACTTTAATCTGAAAATCGATTACCATAAAATTTTCTTTTACCTGGTCTGCACACTCGTTTCGAACTAAAGTTCCCGTATTTTTTATCCATTTTGCACAATATTAGCCGAGACGTTTACTGAGTGATGTTAGCTTTGCGAGCGATATTTTCGAACTGGGCAGACCAGCGTACCGTTTGCTTTGGAGCTTCAATTTTACCTCAAACTGAAAGAATATTATACCCATTTTAGCAAGCTCTCCTTTTACCAGCTTTTAACTTTCTTAGAATCATAAAAGTAGCAGCAGACGTTCGATGCAGGTAGAGCAAAACTTTTGTAAACGGCCAAAAGGTAAGTTGGCACGCCGCGCGGTCGATTTGGCCTGTCTTAGGTACACTTGGTGCTATAATCGTATCATTTCGAAAGTATTTGAAATTTTCGTCTGAAATTTTAAGAGAATATTGAAATATAATACTTTCCAATAGGATACTTTCTAAAAAGTCGATTTTTCCGACCCGAGAAAGTGTAATGTTCCCTTGCACGACTAGATAACTGGATCGTTCCGTCTAAATTTTTCAAAACAACAACTAATAAAACAAAATATTAAATTATTTTGGAAGTCTTAATATTATATCACATTTTTTTCTTTGTTTCTTACCGAGTATAACCTGCACCAATTCAAAAGCAACTTAAATCGTTATTTTCGTGTACGCACCGCTTTTGTGTACTTTGTCCATTTAAAAAAATAAAGATAAATGATTTATTATGACATTGGTGTAATATTTGTACTAGAAAATTTAATATACTTCATAAAGATGTTTTATTTCGGGACTGCGCCCAAGCAAACAAATTTCTACGACTGCGAATTTTTCAACAGAAGACTTCAGTATTGGTATATAAAAAAACCTTGGAGATTTAAATGATTAGTTTATTCGTTATGATTGCGTTGCGATTCTGACGCACCTCTACAACTCTGTATTATGTACAGTCAGTCCAAAAAGTCTCCATGCACCATCTGCTTTCTGTACTATTTTTCGGTTATGTTTAACTAATTAATTGGAACTATGAGAAAACATGTTTAAATTAATATTTGAAACTTAACAATCAACGAGGATTAGTATTAAAAGCAACTACATAACATTTTATCTAGAAGTTACATCATCGTTATAAAAATGTAAATAAAATTGATGTCAAAAAAGTCTCCATACATTTAGCAATTACCAATAACAGTTTGACGGAATTTAACGGAAAATAACAATTTCGTTTCAACTAATATTTAGTGGGACCGTCGCACATTGGGGCGACGCGACGGCGTAAAAAATCGGATATTGGATGAAAAAATTAAAGATGTATTTTTCGAATATTGATGATTTTTTCCTTTACTATATATCATAAACCATACATAAATATGTTTATAACTAATGTATTCCTTCTGCCTTCCTTGAAATTATCCATTGGTGTGACATTTTCATCAATGTTGGAATTTCTGTAATTCGGGAAATTACATTCTAAATTCTCTGTGGACAACATAACTACGAATATGAGTTAAACGCTTACTAGAACTTGTTTATTAGGTTTCAAACAACAAATTAATCTTAGTGTAACGTCATTAGAGTGCTACAATATATTAGTAAACATTTGACATATTCGACACAAAAAATTATTCTTACTTCAATATTCAAAGATGTATAAAGTTTTTGGAATGAGGTGGAATGAGATGGCGCTTTCACCATCTGATAGGGAAAAGTCTCTAGTTTCCGGAGATATCCTATTTTTATCCCTCTTCGTCCCCCTTTGGTAAAAAAATGGACATTAAAGTTCCCCCGACTTGATCTAACATTTTCCACTCAGCCTTTCTCTCGGGCAATATTTCAATGAAATGAAAAAATGACGATATACTCCTCATTTCTTATGAAGTATACACTTCTAAAAAAAGGGCAGTTAAACTCTTGTTGCCTCTTTTCTGCAACGCGGCGATCTCAATGCGAGTGTTTGCTTACATCGCGCGCCATAGTGAGAAAATGCGACATTTTTCGGTCATTTGCTCATAACTTCGACATTTGTCAATGGAATGACTTCAATTTAATATACATAATGTACGATTTATATATTTTCAGAAATATGAAATCAAAATCATACAATTTATTATCACGAGCACGATAAAGCGTAAAGATAATTCATGTAAAGATAATTATTCACTGAATCAAAACTATTCAGCAGATTATAAACGATGCATCGGATGTTCGCGACCAAAAGCGATTGTGATGTTCGAGCAGAAATACCCGATTTAGGTCTTTTGGTAGACTTTGTAAAACAAGGGAAGGGTACATCCAATGATGGCAACACTGCCGGAAATTTTTTGCCAATCCACAGTTATCAGCTGCCATTACAGGTATAGACGAAAATTTGATAACCAGATTTGGAGTTCTATTGCGAGCAATCGCTAGTGGTAACAAAATTAACGTGATTGAGTTCGAATCTTACGCTTTTAGAACTGCCGAAATATTTGTATCACTATACCCATGGTACTACATGCCAGTGTCAATCTACAAGTTATTGATTCATGGCAGCGATATTATAATAAAAATGCTATGGTGCCAATAGGGCAATTATCTGAAGATGCTCAGGAAGCAAATCACAAATATTTCAGAAAATATAGAGAAAACCATTCGCGAAGAATGTCTCAAATATATAATAATGAAGATATTTTTAATAATTTGATGATTGCTTCAGATCCAATAATATCTAATTCGCGAAAATTGATGGAACGTAAGAAGAAAGAATTGTCCGAAGATGTAAAACATCTATTACATTTCAGTGATGATGATACAGATTACGATGATTAAAACAAGAAGTACAAATGTGAGAGGCAAGGGGACTCACAAAAATCAAGCACCCCGAGGGATCAAATATCTGTCACGTCCACGTCGTTGATCCTGGGTAACGCTAAGAGCAGGTAATTGATATTCGAAATATTATTCGCTTCATGAGTGTATTTTGATGGGTTAATGTTCCGTTACATGTCGCATGCGTAGGGTAATCGTAACACGGGACAATGATATTAATGCTGCGTAAGCGCAACCAGTGTTTCTAATTTTAGCTATACCTCGAAAATAAAAAAAATGTACCAAAACGAAACAAAAGGCATTTTAAAGCTAACTGTTGATACTTACGCGTAGTATTAACGAAATTTATGAGAAAAATATTTGTGCCTGTGTTATGTCATGAAAATCCTTGAAACCGTCGTTTTTTTGCAAATTTCCGTCATTTTTCTCAAAATTATGACGCGGTAGCCAAATTTGGACAACGGATTCGTGTTCAGCAGGTAAAAATACATTGAAAATGACTATTCGCACTCATGTAATTGCAAAATTTTTCAATTTGTTGTCTAGTATTTTGAAATAATCATCTTTACGCTTTATCGCGCACGTGATAACAGTATATAGTATGATATTTATTTCATATACTGAACATATATTAATCGTACATTATGTGTATTAAGTTTGAAGTCATTCCATTAACAAATGTGGAAGTTATAAGCAAATGACCGAAAAATAACGCATTCGCCCCATTGTTTGTCGTAAACCTTAATAATCGCCTGTAACCTTTTTGTCATGCTTGCAGCCAGCTTTCTAGTAACTTCTGCTGGCATGTCTCCCATTCGTTCAATATTCTGTTTTTTAATTCTTCTCTATTTGAAACATTATGTTTGCGAACTCGCCGTTTAAGTTCCTCCCATAAATGCTCGATGGGGTTAACATCGAGTGATTGTGTAGGTGTATGAAGCTGCTGTCGCATATTATGGATCCTCCATTCTTGCACCAAGTTTGCGGTATATTTCAGATCATAGTCCTGTTGGAAAATGTATCTTTTTTCGAGTGCTAATTTTTGGACACTTAAATTGTCTTTCAAAATGTTTAGATAAACGTGCTGATCTATGATACCATGAATAAAATGTAAATTTCTAACCCCTTCAGCGGACTTGCATCCCCAAAGCAGAATATTGCTACCCTCTTGTCTCACCGTGGAACAAATGGTTTAATATCGAATGCGATATTCTTCTTTTTTCACACTTTAGTTCTGCCATCAAACCCAAAAAGGTTAATTTTAGTTTCATCACTGAAGATTACGGATTCCAAAAATTCAGGAGGTTTAGTAACGTGTTCCCTAGCAAAAGCTAACCGCTTTTTGCGATTAGCTTCCGAAATTAACGGCTTCTTCCTGGTTGCACATCTCCTATAGCCTGCCCTGTGTAAACAATTTCTCACTATTTCTGAACAAACATTTTTCGAAAATAGTTCCCGTACTTCCCCTTTTAATTTTGGTGCACTTTTCTTGGGATCTATAATTATTTGCCTAACAATACTGGCCTCTTCACGTGGAGTCAGTTTCTTGGGACGACCGGAGCGTGGTCGAATTTTATAGGAACCCGTTGATTTATACTGGTTTACAATGTACTGAACATGCGACTTTTTAACAATTTTTCTTATATTTCTGTACGATTTTCCATCTTTCCACAAATCAATTAAGTTGTTTTTAATACTAATCCTCGTTGGTTCAGTTTCAGATATTAATTTGAACATGTTTTCCCATAGTTTCAATTAATTAGTTAAACATAACAGAAAAATAGTATATAAAGCATGGTGTATGGAGACTTTTTGGAATAACTACGACCACGTATCTTTGACGAAGACGAAGAAAACGAAATACGACGTCTCTTTGAGGTGGACCCAACCACATCTACAAATGTTGTCGCACAACAGCTTGGTATTTCGCAGTGGAAGGTATGGTTTGTAATGCATACTGTTGGGCAACACCCTTACCACTATACGCCCGTGCAAGTCATTGAAGAAGGGGATCCGTTGCGACGATTAGAATTCTGCAGATTTATGCTCAATACCGATGTCGAAGATGCATCTTTTTTTAAGAAAATACTATGGACCGACGAGTCGAAATTCGACAAAGACGGTCTTACAAACTACCACAATGCCCACTGTTGGGGTTCTAAAGAGGAAGGCAACAAAGAACGAAAGGATCACAAACAAGATTCAGCTTAAATGTGTGGATGGGTATAATTTCAAATTATTTGGTTGGGCCATTCTTCCTGCCAGATAATTTGAATGGCGAGGAATACGACAATTTTTTGCGGAACGATTTACCTAATTTGATGGAAGACCTACCTATTGGTTTGAGACGAAACATGTACTTTCAACACGATGGCTGCCCAGCTCACTACAGAGGAAGTATTCGTGCATGGCTCAGTGACAATTATCCCAACAAATGGATTGGAAGAGGCGGACCCATACCTTGGCCGGCGAGAAGCCCAGACCTAACACCGATGGATTTTTATGTGTGGGGTCACATGAAAAGTCTCGTATACGACCAGATGACTCCTATGGAAAACGTGGATGTCCTAAGACAAAAAATAATTGATGCGGCTGACGAAATGAGGCGGCACCTCACAACCAGCGTTGTGAAAAGTAATTTAAGAAAAAAGAATGAGAATTTGTGTTAGAAATAGGGGCGACCATATAGAACATGAATTATAATTAATAAAAAATATTAAATTGCAAGGTTTTTTTTTGATTTATTTGTGTATTTTTCGTATTTTCACCTTAGGTGTCATTCTGTGTACAGTTTTTCCTATCAAACTCCTAGTATTATACCTTTTTTGATAGCTAAAAAGACGTAAAAGTTTTTAAAATAATTTGCAGAATAACTTTCATACATTTTTTTTTCTCTTTATTGATTTAAAGTAGGAAACACTTCGTAAAAATTCGTAATTTAGAAACATTAACAAGCCGCCATTTGAAACTGTTAGTAACTAGTAGTTAAATTTTTTTGATGATTTTTGATACTTGACATACAGACTAACTAAAAATAACCAAAAAATCGCACTTGAGAACCTCTAATAAACAAAAAAAAATCGATATAAAAGCAAAAAAAACATGTTTTTTTTTTTAGAAAATCTTTAAACTTCGATATCTCGAAAACGGTTAAGTTTAGGACATCATGTCATAGAATCAAATCGGTCAGAAACGACCTAAACTATAACGTCCTTAATTATCTAGGACGACTTTCCCTGTAACCCTATATATATATATATATATATATATATATATATATATATATATATATATATATATATATATATATATATATATATCATTTACTGAGTTAGCCGTTACTTGATGGAAATTCATTGTAAATTAGCAAAATGAAACACTAATGTTTCACAATTTCCACTTTATTATTTTTTCCGTTACAATTGTTTCAACACGACAGGGTTTTAATCAGACGGAAGATATTCTATACTAATGATAAATTGGCATTATTTCTTTATATATGTATTTGAGTACACCTATTTAGTTTAGTTGAGTTATATTCAATTTAAATTATAAAAATTTGGACTTATCCATTTGCTAAAATTCCAGGTACATTTAAATGGGTTATTCCTGAGTATAAATTAAGGTTCATTAATGGGGAGTTATTAGTTTTTAATTGTTGATTTACTAGCATATCTCCATACTTTCTAGGAAATTTAATTTTTAGATTTCTTTTCATTATGGAGTATTTTTAAAATTGTCATTGAAAATGTGATTTTCTGTTATTAAATGGTCGGCATATTGAGAGGTATTGTTTTGTTTTATATAACTTCTTTTATTTTCATTTGTCCTTTTTTCGAATGATCTACCTGTTTGGTCAATATATAATTTAGGGCATGACCAACAATTAAGTTGGTATATTCATGATTTTGTCTTTTTGTTGGTTTTATTTTTGTTGTTTTTTATCACATTAGAAAGTTTATTATTAGTTCTAAAAGCAATATTTAACCCTCTTTTAGACGACTGTTTAGAAACAAAATCAGATGGAATAAAAGGATACAAGAATTGTAAAGATAAAAACTGAATCCTGGGAGAGGTACACAAGAAAATTAGAATCAGACTTCTTTGGTCAACAAAAACAAATTTGGAGATTCATAAGACAGCAGCGAACTGATGAGATTTTTCTAGAAACTTCGGGCGGCGTGTTTGACGGGAACATTCGAGACTTCGTTCGCGCCGATATAAATGTTGCGCCTGCAGGAACAGGAGTCAGTCTGAGTTGTAATTTGAAGGCGATACATCGATACAAAGTTTATTAATAAATAGTCCAAAATGAGTGCGGCGAAGAAAACTAAAACTTATCATTTTAATAACGATTGGAAGGAAGAATTTTTCTTTTATATGGTAAAGGATAAGTGCATTTGTCTCATTTGCCGTGCGTCAGTTGCAATACCTAAGCGTGGGAACTTAGAGAGGCATCATAAAACGGTTCATAAAAACTATGAAAAGGATTTTCCGTCACAGAGTGAATTAAGAAAACGAAAACTACGTGATTTGATAACTTGTTTAAAAAAAGAACAAACCATGTTCACAAGACCAGCCAAACAATCAAAAGCTGCAACGATCGCGTCATTTAAAATATCTCATATATTGGCGAAACACAAGAAACCATTTGATGATGGATTGGTAGTGAAGGAAGCATTTATTGAAGCGGGTGAGACTTTATTGGGAGATTTTAACAGAGATTATGTCTGCTATTAGAGAATTTCAGTTATCTCGTCCGACTGTCACAAGGCGTGTTGAAGTCTTGAGTCAGGACATGGCAGATAAACTAAAACATGATATCATGGAATGTACATACTTTTCTTTACAGTTCAACGAATCCACCGATATGACAGACACTGCCCAGCTGTGTATTTTTATTCGAATGGTATTCAATGACATGTCGGCTAAGGAAGAGTTTTTGACAATGATTCCTCTGGAAGGAAAGACCCGTGGCGAAGATATATATAACGTTTTCTTCAATTTTGTAACAAACTACAAGCTACCAATATATAAACTAGTGTGCATTACAACCGATGGAGCACCAGCAATGACTGGAAACAAAAACGATTTTGTGGCATTGTGTCGAGCTAATGATGATTTCCCTTCATTTTTCTCCTTCCATTGCATTATACATCAACAAGTTTTGTGTTCAAAAGTTCTAAACATGGAGGAGATTATGGACATTGCAATAAAAATTGTCAATTCTATCCGTGCACGTAGCTTGCAATGACGGCTCTTTAAATTGCAGTTGGAAGATAGTGAGTCAGCTGAACACACTGATTTAGTTCTTCACACGGACATCAGGTTTTTGAGTTGCGGAAAATTCCTAGAAAGGTTTCAAGAATTATTGCCCGAAATAACAGCTTTTTTCTGGACGAAAGAGGTGATGACACTCAGATGCTGAAAAACGGAAAAGGGCTGACTGATTTGGCATTTTTGACAGACATCACAATGCATTTAAACACCATTTATTTGGAGCTTCAAGGTAAAGGAAAAACTATTATTGAGATGATTAGCGCAATAAACGCATTCAAAAGTAAATTGCAACTTATGATAGATAAAGTGAAAAGAAAGGATCTGAAAAATTTTCCGTCTTTGAAAGCAAGGATTCCTTAGTTGAATTATGATATTTATGAGGCAAAATTATCAAATATTTTGGGCCTATTCGAAATACGTTTTTTTATGATTTCAGTAAATTGGCAAATATCGCATCATTTATGAGTTATCCTTTTTCGTGTAAAAACATTGAGGAATTAGCTACTGAAATAGCAAGTCAGTTTAACATGGACTCATGTTCTGTTGAAAATGAGTTAGTGCAGATTATATCAGATATACATCTCAAAGCCACAGCATCTGATACAAAATTCTGGTGTTTTATATCTGAATATAAATATCCGAATCTAAGGCAAATCGCCCTTTAACTGACGGCAATGTTTGGGTCAACTTACTTGTGCGAGTCTGCATTTTCTGAAATGAAGATAATTAAGTCAAAATATCGCAATCGAATAACTGACCATATGTCACCATGCTTGCGATTAGCACTCGGTAATTAAGTACCATCTTATGAAAAGTATGCTGAGGACATGCAATGCCACGCTTCAACATCCAAAGTCACTATTTAGTTAAGTTTAGACACTAGAAACTCGTTTGTTTTGTAAGAACCAATAAAACTCGCAATGTTGAATAATTATGAGTTTTTACATTGACATTTTAGAGCAGACCTACAGTTACCTTGACTAAAAAAATGCATATTGTGCGGAAAACTAATATCTATGCCACGATACACCCTACCTAGACGACAATCCTGCATCACACTTACTTGCAGCCTCTCAGAGTCGATCGATCGTAGTCTAACAATATTGAGGTAGATCGCCAGCAGTTCAAGTTTGAGCACCCCTGGTCTAAGGAAACAGTCTATTTATGTACGTTTAATTTTTTACTATGTATTAAAATTAAATATCAAATTTGAGCAAGAATATCTGCCAAACACAAAAGCCGTTCCTGCTCCAACGACTTTAAAGCTGCCTTACGTTAAACCCGTACTCTGCTAAGTAAATGCAGCAGCCTTAATCCGTTTCCTGTAACCGACACGGTCGCTTGTCTAACCTAGAAACTAGTTGGCCTAGACCATGGCTAGACAGCCGCTAGACAGGTCATTAAATGGCGTTTGTTATTTGTTTACAACTTACGTCACTATGACTACGAGGCGGAATCCCACTTTCAATTTTATTCGACGATAGTCCAGCTGCAGTAGGTTTAGTTTATCATTGAAGAAAGAAATTTCTTATTGATTATGAAAGTATTAGAATAGTTCATACGTACACGTATATGTCGGCAAGTGTTATCAATAAGTCTTTAATAACAAATAATGGGAAAGAAATTCTTCGTAAATACTTACTTTTAGTCAAACTTTGCATGGAATAACACTGTTGCGGTTCTCTACACTGGTTACTCGACTGGAACTAAACTGCTGTCTCAGATTGGTCTGTTCCGCTTGAGTTAATCGCAAAATTATCATAAATAGTCCAGTTTTAAGCTTAACTTCAGTCAACCATTACGGTCTGATGATGCTGACATGGTTGGCGAAACGTCTGTCTAGTACAAAATAGTTCGGTGTAGTGTGTCATTATACCAGATATTCCAAAATTGCGAAGAAGTACAGCCAATGGAAATTTAAAGAAGAAAGATTTGAGGAAGTTCAAACAGAATAGATTAAAATAAAGTTGCTGTGATTACACATGCCGACAA
>CM032455.1:182078028-182168028 GCA_019049505.1 Pachyrhynchus sulphureomaculatus
ACAGCGGACCATTCGCATTCTCAACTTTAAGTTAAGATCGTGCCCACGCAAAGCTTTTTTCATGCGTATGAAGGCACTCCTTGCAGACTTAATACGAGGTTTTATTTCCTCTGGATGGTACTAATATTTGCTAAGTAATTGTCCTAGATATTTTACCTTCTCTGTTGTTCCTACTTTGTTGTCACCAATTCACAACTGAGCGTTTAGTTGCTGTTTGCTGTCAATCATTAACTTGGTATTTGTGATGTTCAGTTAAAGATTACACAGGAATCCACTAGTCGAACGAGGACTCTCTGAAGATCTTTTATATTATTTGCCATTAACATCATATCATCCATATATTTAATATTATTTGTGGTAATGCCATTTACTTTAATTTCCTTCACGCAATTGAACATAGCTTCTTAAAAAATAGGTCCGGTGTACAAGTGTACATCTGGATGGAAGATAAATCCCGAAGAATATTAGAGTGGAGATCTCACGATACAAAAAGAAGTGTAGGGAGACCAAATACCGGATGGCAAGACGACATAGTGAAAACAGCGGGAGTACAATGGATGACAATGGCCGTCGACAGAACGGAATTTAAGCGGAGGGAGAGGGCCTACATCCAGCAGTGGATGACTTTGGGCTTATAGTGATAGTGATAGTGACAGCGCAAGTGGAACAGTAACGGTGAAAGGATGCACCTTTGTCTTACACCTCGTTTAATGGCAATGTTTTGAGTTGCTCGATTTTCCACTTTCAAATTAGCAGTTTACCGCCAATCCAGATGGTAGATCTTCGTCATCGATGCCTGTCGGTTTTAATATGGCAATTATCCTTTCATATTGTAACTTATCGAAAGCCTTCTCTAGATCCACGAAACATAGGAAAACGTCGCTGTTAACTTCCCGGCATCTTTGCACCAGCATCTGGATAGTAAAGAGTGCATCTATGGTGACCAATCTCTTACGAAAGCCGAACTATGTGCAAGCTTTGTGTTCTTCAATTTTATTAAATATTCTTTGATGTATAATTCGCAGAAACAGTTCGCTGCATTCCTTAGCATTTTGTTGTAGGGAGACAACTGTTAATTTCAACCAATCAGATGGGATATTCTGTTATCTACTACGAATTATGACTACTTGCCTCTGTTTCTTTAACCAGTAAAGTTTTATTTTAAACACTGATTAATGCCGAATATAAAGTTTTAGCTTTCATCTGGTTGACATTATGGTTAAGTATTCCTAACTTTGTATTAAAGAAACCTCAACAAACAGCTAGAAGCTTCTAATAATGGTTCTACTGGTTCCGGAAAATCCGTAAACTTTACCCCCTGCTTAGTGGTTAGTTCGATCCTAGTTTACAACCAATTAAAAGGATTTACCTTACTTTTAATGCTTTAGAAATCACTTAATACCCTTGTCCTGGTAATAAACAATTATATGCTAAAAAAAATAAAAGCAGATTTGATTGGAAGGTACCAAGTGGAGATTTAGGCCCTTGGAACCTAAAATTTAATGTTATTGTATTTAACAACCAAGACATATTCCTACTAAGAAATCATGTTTTTTTTTTTTTTTGGTGTATAGAGTGTCTTCATATCTTAGATCGTCAAAATTTATATACCAATGAATAAGTAATTAAAAACAAACAAAATGAATTTTAAAAACTTTACGCAAAGAAACTGCAAAATTAATAATTATAGAAACGAAGAAGTTCTTTCCAGTACCCGCCAAAACCATAGTAGGCCGAGTTCCAAACATTCGGCGAGGTTTCTCTATAAGGGGGCCATCAGTGGGGCCAAGGGGGGCCGCGACCGCAAGTTCATGGACCCCGGGCTGGTGCAATTCGGCTGTCTGCTAGGAACGCATGGGTGCACTTTCGCCACAGCTATACTGACTATGCAACTCGTTACCCGCCCCCCCTTCGTCTCGCCTTTCGGCCAGGGCCGAGCCTTCCTGCCGAAATTGCGAGGTCGCGGGTTCCCTCTCTCTGTCTCCGCTTCTTTTGGTACCATCTATAGTTGACTAGAGTGCGTTCGTGGGACGAGAAAAACAGTGCAGTAGTCGAAATAATAATTTAGCTACGACGATACATTGTGGTAAAAAATTACGTTTTTTCCTATGTACTTCAATTCATTTTTCAAATCTTGAAATTAACTTATGAATATTTTCCAATAAATATACGTTTCCTTTGAAGTCAAAATGCCCCGAAATCGTTGCCTTAACGTCTTTATCGTCTTAAAATCGCTATCTTTTAGTGTACTTTTCCACTAGTTCGAGCTGTGTCCCCTTGCATGCTAAGCAGGCACTATATCGTACTTCCACGTCTATTTTTCTCGCTGTTTTTTGTTGATGGCTTCTTTTCAAATTTCAAAAACTTTTGCGTAGTACTCTTCGGTGACAGAGACAACTCTCTTCTTTGTAATGAGCAAAATCCCTTTTGTATACACAAAATCGTTGCTATTTCAGCCGATTGAGTTACCTTGAATTTCTCGTGCTCTTTTATGCCATTGCATAGACTTCTGCTTGGATTCAAGTTTATAGGACTGAAAGCAAAATTCACTACCGCTAACAATATTCTTCAAAACAAGGTCCAGTTTTTCCAAACATGCTGAGCATTCTCAGATCTCACCTTGCTCAAACTTTTGACATGCCAAGATGTTTCTAAAAGATTTTAAAAATGATAATTTCTAAATGCTCGACTAATACCGAAAGCTATTTATTTTTTAAAGGGACATCTTCGAATACATATTTCTCTATTTTCTTCATGTTACAGGATCTTAATTACAGCACGATACTGGATTTGCCTCGTAGTTACAGTTTCTTCCGAAGGGCATCATAGAATTTAAACTTGGCCTGTATGCCTGTAACGAGTTCCAAGTAGGGACATACTAAACACAAATATATAACTACAGACCATTATTTTCAAATTTTCTCATTGGCAACCAAAAACTAGCAAAAATTTGATAATACTACTGTAACTATACAAAATTTAACCACAGACAGACTGATGGAAATTGGAAACTCTAGGGACCTTGAAACGTGAAAAAATGTAAAAATCTCGGAGGGTAATTTTTTTCGAAATACAGTACTTTCTTCTAGTGAGATAAATAAAAAATGTGGTGCTAAAAGAAAGGGGTAAAATAGATCTAAGCAATGTCCTTATGTATAGTAAAGTTAATTAATAAGGTACATTCGATCCAATTCAGTATGTTTATTTATGTTATTACACAAGGTGTTTACAGTTGTCAGATGCATTCTCTTCTTAAAGTGCCTATTCGGTTCGAATGTTGGCAATCATTCTAGGTATTATTAATTTATCCACTGTAGCTCTGAAAAGACCGGTAGTATTTGTTGAGAACCAATTTCGCAGATTGTTTAGCCAGAAAATACGTCTGCGAATGCAGTATTCTTCTTTCTCCAAACTTTAGTTCTCTAGGAGACACAAAAAGATTAATTTTAGTTTCATCACTAAAGATTACGGATTCCCAAAATTCAGGAGGTTTAGTAACGTATTCCCTAGCAAAAGCTAACCGCTTTTTGCGATTAGCTTCCCAAATTAACGGCTTCTTCCTGGCTGCACATCCCTGATAGCCTGCCCTATGTAAACAATTTCTCACTGTTTTGGTGCACTTTTCTTGGTCTCTATAATTATTTATCTAACAATACTGGCCTCTTCACGTGGGGTCAGTTTCTTGGGACGACCGGAGCGTGGTCGAATTTTATAGGAACCCGTTCATTTATACTGGTTTACAATGTACTGAACAGTAGCATGCGACTTTTTAACAATTTTTCCTGTATTTCTGTACGATTTTCCATCTTTCCACAAATCAATTATGATCTTTCGAACTTAAAATGGAATTTCACAATTTCTCTCGCTCATTTTTAGTGTTCCGTACGGAACACTTATAAGATCACTTCGGTGTCTGTCTGTCCGTCTGTCACACCCGATTTTCTCCGAAACTATTTGTCATAGAAAGTTGAAATTTGGTAATAATATAGGAATTGATAGCCTTATCAGAGCCATGTAGTTTTGAAAGTTAAATTTTGACTTAAGGGGTTAGTTTTGGGGGTGAAATCGGAAGTGAAAAAAAAAATTTTTTTACTAGGTAATCGAGTGTGGTGTCAAATGAAAGCTTGTGAAATGAAAGTAAAAAATTATATATATAATGTTTTTTTATAGAGGTATAAAACTTTAAGTTGGCAACACTTTTTTAACTGGCGGCCATTTTGTCAGCTGTCAAGTGATTTATGTTTAGTTTGGTTTGGCATTTCAACATGAATAGACTGACGCCTGAACAACGCTTCCAAATTGTGCAAATTTATTTTGAAAATCATGGTTCTGTTCGAAATACGTATCGCGCACTACGTCCATTTTACGGTCAACATAATCGTCCATCAGAGCAATTAATTCGATTAACTATGGAACGTTTTCGCACCACGTTTACTCTAAATGATAATACGCATCCACAGAGACGTCGTACACTGCGTACAGAAGAAGTCATTGCTGCTGTAGAGCGTAGCGTAGGGGAAGACCCGAATCAGTCTATCCGCTATCGTGCACAGGAATTGGATATGTGTCCATCCCCTTTATGGAAGATTTTGCGGAAAGATCTTGGTTTGCGTGCTTACAAAATCCAACTCGTGCAACAATTGAAGCCACACGATCACCTAGCAAGGCGTAGATTCGGTGAATGGGCCCAAAACAAGATTGCCGTTGATTCCGATTTTCATAAGCGAATTTTGTTTAGCGATGAAGCTCACTTTTGTTTGAATGGATACGTCAATAAACAAAACTGCCGTATTTGGAGTGATGATAATCCTCAAGTGTATGTTGAGACACCGTTACATCCAGAAAAAACTGACTGTTTGGTGTGCTTTATGGGCTGGTGGAATCATTGGTCCGTACTTCTTTAAAAACGATGCTGGTCAGAAACGTTACAGTCAATGGTGACCGCTATAGAGCCATGATTACTGACTTTTTCGTTCATCAATTGAACAACCATGATGTGCAGGAGCTGTGGTTTCAACAAGACGGCGCAACATGTCACACAGCTTGTGCCACAATTGATTTATTGAAGGAAACGTTTTGTAACCGCATAGTTTTACGTTTCGGACCCATGAATTGGCCTCCAAGACCGTGCGATTTAACGCCGCTAGACTATTTTCTGTGGGGATATGTGAAGTCGCTAGTCTACGCCGATAAGCCCGAAACGATTGACCACTTGGAGGACAACATTCGCCGCGTTATTGCCGATATACGGCCACAAATGTTGGAAAAAGTCATCGAAAATTGGACCTCCAGATTAGACTACGTCCGAGCCAGCCGTGGCGGTCATATGCCAGAAGTCATATTTAAATTATAATGCCAGAAGATTATCTTTCGAATAAAGTAAATTTCATGTCAATTTAAAAAATTCATCTTTGTTTTATTCCATTTCAAAGTTCTATACCTCTATAAAAAACACCCTATACTTACGCGCATTTTTCTTTGTATTATTTTTAAAAAATCGCGAAAAATCGCTGTCCACCCGCCTTATATAGAAAAATACTTATCAAAAAATTTTGAAAAAATTCTGGAATATTTTCCACGGAGTGTAGATTGAACGAAAATTATCACGAGTGTAATAACCTGTAATAATTTATCTGGTATATAAAAAAAAACCAGAAATTTCAAGGTCATCAATTTTCAGTAAAGATTGGAAATAAACTTTGTTGAAAACTCTTTTGGGGTGTGTTTTGTGAAGTCACTGATCATTTTATACTTCCGTTACAACATTTTTTATTTTAAAAGCAATCAACGTACGGAACACTAATTTTTTTTTTTTTTTTATGGGTCTAGCACACGTGCTACAGGGAAATCCCTAAAGCGCTACAGGAGCGACACGTGTGCGGAGAAAGCGATTCACGTTGTTCTTAAATCGCTGTAAATTGTACTCGGTGGGAAACACAGTCCTGGGCAAATTATTCCAAAGGGATGATGTTCTCCATATAAATGACTGCTTGAAAAGCGTTGTACGAGGAGTAACAAGCTGAACCTCATATGAATGTGAAGTATTAGCGCGACGTGTACTCCTAACATGCACCGCTCTGGGAGGAATTAAGCGGGCCACATCCTTCGAACACTTTCCATGAAAGTACTTGTAAAATAGGCTCAAGTCGCCAACCGTTCTTCGATGTTCCAGCGAATCAAGACCGTCGGTCAGTTCCGGGTGTCCAATCAGACGAACAGCTCTTCTCTGGATAGAATCCAACAAATGCAGTGTATGTTTGGGAGCGGAGCTCCAAACATGGGAGCAGTATTCCATAGTTGTTCGAATTTGAGCTTTGTAAAGAATTAACAGTTGTTGTGGAGTGTAAAGCTTTCTGGTTCGAAACAATATTCCCAACTTTTGAGAAGCTCTCCTTGCTATGCCTGCAACATGTTCATGCCAGGACATATTTGCTCCCAAATTAACGCCTAACAGATTGAGTGACGATGTTAGAGGGATGGAGTGCCCCGACATAACTATGTCGGGTTCCGCAACGTTAACTTTTTTAGAAAAAACTGCCGCCTGGGTTTTTGTAGCGTTAAATTCCACTTGGTTACTGTCAACCCAAGACAGAATTTCTTCCAGGTCTTTGTTAAGTTGAATGACTTCCTGCTGTCTGCGGATATTCGTCTGAGTAGTCGATGTCCGAGCATTCAAAGTGAATGAAGAGATAAGCGTACTGTCATCTGCAAAGCTGTGGATTGGATTCTCGGTCTTTTCCAGCAGATCGTTAATATAAATAAGGAAGAGAGTAGGAGACAGTATGGAACCTTGGGGCACACCGGCGTTGATAGTGAAGGTGTTAGAAAGAGATCCGTCGACTGCCACTCGTAAAGAACGCTCTCTGAGGAAACATGAGAGCCACAAACAGAACTTTTCAGACATACCATAAGAACGTAACTTAGCCAACAGCCCATCGTGCCAAACACGGTCAAATGCCTTGGATATGTCAAGAGCAACCGCTCGAGATTGCGCAAGTTCAACTTGCACTTGACCGGTTATTAATACTACTGCAAAATTACTAGAAACAAGTGACAGATTGTAAAGTATCTCCGAAAATTATTCATTTGTTTTCAGTTTCAGCAATAGATTAGCTTGGTAAAATGCGGCTGATTATAACGTGTTTTTTGTCAGTGCAGTTCTTGAGTGTATGGAGACTTTTATATTAATTTCGTTTACATTTTGATAACAATGAGGTAACTTCTAAATAAAATGTTCCGTAGTTGTTTTTAATACTAATCCTCGTTGGTTAAGTTTCAAATATTAATTTAAACATATTTTCTCGTAGTTCCAATAAATTTGTTAAACATAATAAAAAACTATTATAGAAAGCAGTATGGAGACTTTTTGGACTGACTGTACATAAGAAATAAAGTTGGACCTAGGACAGAGCTTTGGATCACACATTTGTGTATGGGTAAAGTTTTGATTTGTTTACCATCGCATGACACATACTGGTGACAATTGGACAGAAAAGATTTGATAAAATGGAAATTAGTATATTCGAAGTCATAATATTTGAATATATAATAAAAGACTGTTTTAGTCAATTTCCAGTGGTTTATTTAAATTGCGATGACGCGTTTCGCTGTTGATGCAGCTTCTTCAGATCTACATTTTACACTGTCAAGTTAGGTTTAATGTTCACATTTTTATATAATTTCTTAATTATTTATTACACCTAATTAAATTACGTCGATAGTATTGGAAAACCCACACAGATTTGGAATCAGAAGAATAAATTCAATAATGGTGAATTGCTTAAATCTACCTGGTCGTTGAGTAAAATACTTGTAGTCCTTAATCCATTTATTTGCATTATCTCTAAAAGGTTTAGTTTTAAACCTTCTTGTTGGGTGTGTAAAATTTTGAAATTCTTGTTAAATGTGTGATTTTCTGTTAAAAGATGATTAGCATATGTTAAATTAGATTTTCTATGGATGAAATTTTTTTCGTGTTTTGTAATTCTTTGTATAAATGTACGTCCAGATTGTCCTATGTATATTTTAGGACATGAACCACATGTTAATTGATAAACCCCTGATTTATTGTCTTTATTGATTTGTGGTTTGTAGTTTTTAAGATATTTCCCTATAGTATTGTTAGTCTTGTAAGCTATGTTGATATTTTTTTGATTTAAAAATTTCACCAGTTTTTCTGTTGGTTTGCCGAAATAGGTTAAGCATTAACGAGTATTAATTGTGAATAATTTGTTTCGTTTGGCATGTTTAGTGATTCTAAATTGAATTTGGCAAAAGTGCACACTAGATTTTCTACTTCAATACTCGATTGAGATGAGAGATCGAAATTAAAAGATTTTAAAAGTTACTAGAATAAGATTCTTCTTTTTCAGTATCAAAATCAGTTTCAGATTGAGTTTTCAATAATTCGAGAGCTTGTTTCCTATATTCATTATTTTTTCTAATAGTTTGTTTAAAATCTCTATACATTAAGATTCAAAAAGAAATTGTATAATAAAATGATTAAATCAAAAATTAAAATAAAACCATAAACGAGAGAAATATCTTAAAATTAAAGAAAATGAGAGGCGAGTAAAAAAATCTTTGCCATGCGTGAAAGTTCTTCTTTCTTCTTCACGCTGGTACTTTGTTTCTGTTTTCGACTAAAAAACTACGTTTTGATGGAGCCAACTTCCACGGTGAAGCCAGATGGTGTATTTCTGTCCTTAAAACGTGGGTATATTTCTAAGTTTTTTCCTAACGATATTATTGATTACAGTAACCGAATAACCGTTGTTAACGGCTACTTGTTTTATGTAGTTTAATTCTTTAGTTAAATTTTTCGTCTGATAAGGGGATATTAGTTAGTCTAGGTATAAAACTATGATAAACTGCGAGTTTATGATAATTAGGGTGGTGAGAACTATTGTGATTGTTGTGGTATCTGTATAACGAAGTTTGTGATATATTGCAAATTCATGATTTTTCATGGTTTTACTGATTGTTAAGTCTAGGAAGTTGATTTTCCCTTCCACTTCTTCTTCCATTGTAAAACTGATATTTCTATGTAAAGAATTAATATACTGTAAAAAGTGAGTTAATTGTCTGTCTCTACCTGTAAAGCATACAATTATATCGTCTACGTATCGATACCAGTATATACAATTATTACTATTGTTATTATGGTTGTTAAATATCATTGTTTCAATACTGTCCATGAAAATTTCGGCAAGTAATGGACATAATGGACTCCCCATAATTAACCTTTCCTTACTATTGTAGAATGTATTGTTAAATGAAAAATAATTTTGTCTTAGGCAAGTTCTTAATAAATTAATTATTTATTTATTTATTTATTATCACGGTAACACCATTTCTACAAAAAACATCGACAATATGCAAGAGAAAAAAAAACAATGTGAAAGAACAATATAATTAAAGCTAAATCTATAACTAAAACTAATAGATCAGAATGTAGGGTATTACAATCTAAATTAATCCCTTTTAAAGGTAAACAGTACTTGACATATAATACCAATGGGAAACTACCCGAAAAAAAAAAAAAATTAAAGAAACTCTATAGCGAGATCAGTTGATTGACCATATTTTTGAATCGGTGTACTGGGCCATCAATTGGCAAATTGTATTTATCAAAATTACGCTGCATTCTAAAGATTGGACTAGCAAGCCATAGTTTCTGGTGACATTAGCTGGGTAAAATAACGACCTGGCGCGGGTACGATGTACGGTATGAAAAGATAATTTACTAAGTAAGTACTCACGGTCAATATACCCATTTAATAGCTTAAATAAGAAATGTAGATCAGCTTGCATGCGTCTGTCCTGAAGACTGCACATATTTAAAAATCTTTGTACCAGGTCATAGTTGGTATGTCCCTCAGTTAAAGGAATTTTCAATTTAAAAGAACAGATACGTAAGAATTTTTTTGGACACTCTCCAGCTGATTAATATGGACATTATAAAAAGGAGACCATACCGGGCTTGCATACTCCAAAATCGGTCGAACGTACGAGCAATATAATAATATTTAAACACATTACAAGAAAAATCGGCACTAAATCTATCAATAAAACCCAAACACCTACCGGCTCGCTGCACCACACTCATTTGATGGCCGATGAAAGATAAAGAACAATCAAACATCACACCAAGATCCCTAATCTCATATACCCGCTTTAAAATGGTTGTATTTATATTATAGTGGAACTGTATAGGACTTTTTAATCTGGAAAATGATATACAGGAGCATTGATCAATATTCAGACTTAAGCCGTTTAAAGTTGCCCAATGGAAAAATATGTCAACATCCGCTTGCAAAAGAAAGACTGTCCACGGGACTAGCAATAATTTTGAATAATTTCAGATCATAGGCAAACATGAGAAAAGAAGTATTGGTCAGGAAATCCCTCAAGTCATTTACAAATAAGAGAAACAATAGGGGGCCGCAGTGGGAGCCCTGGGGAACGCCCGAGGGCACTATACTTAAGTTAGAGATATAATTATTTATTCTTACACTTTGCTGACGGCCCATTAAAAAACTCTCTAGCCAACGAAGAATGTGAATACCGAACCCAAGCGACCCAAGTTTGCTCAACGATAACCGATGGTTCACTTGTCGAATGCCTTGGGAGAAGTCAGTATATATGGTATCAACCTGACATTCCTTCTCAAATGCGCCCAACAGGTAATCCTCATATGTCAGAAGATTAGATACACAGGAACGAGAACGCTGAAAGCCATACTGTTCATCCATGATCACCCGCCTACTGTGCCAAGAAAGACAAGAAGTGACCAGTGAGTCCAAAAGCTTTGGTATGGTCGCCTGTATGCAGATACCCCTATAATTAGTCACATCGCTACGATCACCAGATTTAAAAATTGGGGTTATATCGGAAGTTTTGCAATAATCAGGAAATACTTCCAAATCCAATGAGAGATTGAACAGGAAGTGAAGTGGTCTGCTTAAGGTGCACACACATTTCTTTAATAATAGAGGCGGGACACCATCAGGCCCACTTGAGGTTTTAGGCCTGAGCGATCAGTTCATCAATCAAACTAATAACCACGTTATAATTATGTCCATTTTTATAACTCCATTTACTTTATTTTTGGTTAATAGGTTCTATATTAAAATTATTGTTTCGTCTGGGGGAACACTTGGAAATAAGTTTTTGACATCGAAAGAGACTAATTTAGAATTATCTGGTAATGTTATATTCTTAACTTTATTCACGAGTTCGTATGAGTTTTTGATACTATATTTAGATTCAAATTTGGTATGATATTTGATTAAATCAATTAAAATGGATGACGTCTTATATGCTGGAGCAGACATAGGAAACAACTGGTCTGATTGGGTGGTCAAGTTTGTGTAGTTTTATGAGTGAATAAAGTTGTGGGATTTGGGGATTCATATTTATCAATTTGATTTTATCTTTATCGTGAATGATACTTTTAGCCTGTTCAATTTGTTGTTTTATTTCTTTTTGAAAAATATTTGTTGGATCTTTATTTAAAATTTCGTACTTTCCTGTTTTGAAAAAATCTAACGTTTTATTAATATAGTCGATTTTGTCTATTGCTATTACTGTGTTACCTTTATCTGCTTTGGTAAAGATTACATCATTTTGTTTTGCTTTACTCTGAATGGTTTTTATTGTCCTTAAGTCTCGGTTGATGTTGTTATTGTTAGATATGAATTCTTTTTTAATAATTTCGGCTGTTTGAAATTTTGATAATATGTTGTTAGGACTATCTTTCAAGGCAATCTCAGTATCAATACCTAATGTCTCCGATTCTTTGATATTGAAGTTAGTTTGAATATTGTGTTTGAAACCTTTTGTTAGAAGATTTTTTCCCTGTCCGAAAAAGGTATGGTGGAAATGTTAATAAAGTGATTAAAGAATTGATGACAACCATCCAAGACATAATATTTAACTTCTATGAAAATATAAAGTATATAAGTTATATAACAATAATATAAAGAAATAATTGGTGCATAAATTGACTGTAAAAGAAAGAAAAGAAATATCCTCTGTTGTTACTCTATTTACTAGGACGCCACTGAGTGGTTCACTATTGTTGTTGTCGGAATATCAGTGGCTTTACGCTGCAGTGCGCCTCTTTCGGCAACGAAATTTCTTGGCTTTGGTAATTAGAATTCCCACTCATTAAGGTCTAGTTGAAAAAAACATCGACAATAAGCAATTTTATTGTCTGGAGAATTTTTAGGGCAATCTAAAGTAAGTTTTTGTTGGTAATTTTCGGTTAATGGACTCCAAAACACAAGCATATTATTTAAGAAAACGTGCAGCTTTTTACTTTATATATTTGTTAATTTTTAATTGTATTATTAAAAAAAAACAGGCCAAGTGCAAATCGGACTTGCGCAATTAGTGTTCTGTAACGTGATTGTTTTAAAAATAAAAATTTTTGTTACGGTGACTTCACAAAACACACCCCGAATGAGTGTGTGTTTAGAGGTTCCTGGCGCATCGACTGCAGAGGTCATTTTGCGTCCCATATAGGATATGTCTTAGATCATTTTATATATTTACTAGCCGGCCCCGCAGCTCCGCTCGCGTGGACTTGATTCACTACTATCGTCACTGCTTATTCCTTATGTTACCCAACTTAATAAAATATCTCCCATTATTTCCCCTTATCTCCCAATATTTCTCCTTATCTCCCATTATCTCTACCTAATTTCCATTATCTAGGCTTATCTCGGCTCATCTCCCATTATTTTTCCTTATCTCCCATTATTTCTCCTTATATCCCATTATCTCACCTTATTTCCCATTATCGAGGCTTATCTCGACTTATCTCTCAATATTTCTCCTTATCTTCCATTATTTCTCCTTATCTCCCATTATCTCACCATAACTCCCATTATCTAGACTTACCTCTGCCCACCTCCCATTATTTCTCCTTGTCTCCTATTATTTATACTTATCTCCATTATCTCACCTTATCTCCCATTATCGAGGCTTATCTCGACTTACCTCCCATTATTTCTCCTTATCTCCCATTATCTCACCTTATCTTCCATTATCTAGACTTATATCTAATTATATAGAATTATATATATATATAAATTTATAAAAACACGTCAATCGGATAAGTGGTTCTCGAGTGATAAGCGCACTAACGAACAGTCAGACAGACAGACAGACGTTACATTTTATATATATTATATTCTTTGCTACATGATATTGTTCCATATTTATTGCTTTAGGCAGTGTATTCCAAGAGAACGCGCTAGCGGCAAACTTTTCTCCGACTTGATTCACTATTATATCACCTAACGTAATAAAAATATATCCTATAACCTGGCCAGAGATATGTATGTTTAACAAAAAAAAGTACGAAAATCGGATAAGTGGTTCTCCAGTGATAAGCGCACTAACGGACAGACAGACAGACAGACAGAGATACGTTGCATTTTATATATATTATAGATGTAATACAATATATATCTATAACCTGGTATGAATTTAAAAAAATCACGTAAATCGGATAAGTAGTTCTCGAGGGATAAGCGCACTAACGGACAGACAGACATACAGACAGACAGAGAGACGTTGCATTTTATATATATTATAGATATAGATTATTATTATTATCATTATTATGTAACCTGGTCAAAGAATATATGTATGAATTTAAAAAAAGACAGGTAAAGCGGATAAGTGGTTCTCGCGTAATAATCGCACTAATGGACAGACAGACAGACAGACAGAGAGACATTGTATTTTATATATATTATAGTTTATAGATTATAGATATTCTCTGCTACATAATATTGTTTCATATTTAATGGTTTAGGCTGTGTATTGCAAGGAAACGGGCTAGCGGCAAACTTTTTCCGACTTCATTGACTACTGCTCATTCCTTATGCTACCTATCGTAATAAAATATAGCCTATAACCTGGCCAGTATGTTTAAAAAAAAGTACGTAACTCGGATAAGTGATTCTCCAGTGATAAGCGCACTAACGGACAGACAGACAAACAGAGAGACGTTGCATCTTATATATATTATAGATTACCTTGAGGAATGAGATGATTTTTATTGATGTTAGCTTTGATTTGATTAGGTGAAAGTACTTGACTTAGTTGATGTGTGGTCAGTTCTGATTTGATGATAGTCAGGAGATTCAAATATGTGTTTTGTGGTGAGCTGGTTGTTGCATATGTGGCATAGGGGGGGAAGGTCTTCCTTTAATAAGTGAATATGGGTGAGATAAGTGTGTCGCACGGCAAGTCTTCTCCAGACCATGTTTTCCTTTCTAGTCATTGCAAGATTGTGGAATGGGGGAAACACGAGAGGTTTCATCTCCCAGAGTTTATTTGGGTTTTCCTCCAGGTGTCAGTGGAGTTGAAAAACTTTGTTAAAAGTTTCTTTGAGAAGTCTGGAATAATCATTCTGATGGTTTTCACCATTTGGATATTTCTCATGTCTGCTGTATACAATAAATCCATTACTTGTCTGGTGAAGGAACAATTCTGCTTGCTGGAGGAAATGGAATACAAAACACTTTGTGAATCAGAAACGATGATGAACTTTCTACCCAAGTTGGAACTGAGTATATACCTGAGGCACTCTCAGCTAACAACTCGGCGGGAAAAATGGAATAGTAAGATGGAAATTTAAAGGTTTTGTTGATGTTACCTATAATGAAGAAAGCTCCCACACCCACCTCTGATTTCGATACATTTGTGTAGGATATTGAATATACTGAGAATCGGTCAGTTATTATTAATAGAAATTTTTTTTAATTAATAGGTTGTTGTGTGTCGAAAATGTAAGATATCTCAGGGAGAAGTCTATGTGAAGAGTTGGAGACCGCCAGGGAGGAAAAGTGTTTAGTAAGGGATATTCATAATTTGGAGGGGAAAGATTGTGAGTAAAGAAGAAAAAGATCTGATTCTTTGTTGAATGGAATTTGGCGGGAAAGGTCGATTGAGGTGAGGTGATTTGAGTTGAGGGCGATAAAGAAAAGATATCTTTGATTGTGTTAGCCGATACTTGTTGGAAATTCATAATAAAATTATATAAACACAACATTATGTTTTAATTTCCAATATATTGGAAATTAAAACATAGTGTTGTGTTTATATAGTTTTAAGAATAGATATACTCGTATAATAACTTAGCAATGATTGTTGTCTTACAAGGGAGAGAAGAGGGAAAGAGGAGATGCACTGCACACTCGTGGTAGGGGTGGTTCTGAATATACCTGTAATGGATCTCAAAGCCTGGTTTTGGACTGTATCTAGATGTTTCTTGATGGAGGGGCTGGCCGAGTCATAGATGAAGTCACTATATTTAAGTTTTGATTAAACTAAGGCCTTGTAGATGGACGATAAAGATGGAAAAATCCCCAAGAGGTGTTAGAGAGGGAGCGAATTAGACTAAGATTCTGAGAGGATCTCGCTCTTAGATATTTTATATGTGAGGACCAATTCAATCTGGAGTCAAAGGTAAGCCTTCATATACCAGGTGAACAAATATGAAATGCGGATTTTTTTTTTCTAAAAAAACATGTTAAATTTGGAAGAACGATAAAAAGTGCTTTATTCAAAGTATGCTTCATCGCTTGTTATACATTTTTCCCATCTTTCGTGTATTGTGAATACCACGCCAGTAAAAATCTTCCCCTTTTGCTGCGAACCATTCATCGTGCCATTTTTTCACATCTTCGTACTAACCAAAGCGCTGCTCAGCAAGTGCGTGACCCATCGATGCAAACAAGTGGTAATCGGAAAGAGCCAAGTCTGGTGAGTAAGCCGCATGGGGTAGAACTTCCCAGCTGAGTGCTTCCAACGTGTCGCGAACTGGTCTTGCCGTATGTGATGGAGCATTGTCATGAAATGACTTTGTGTTGCCTCTTTCGGTATTCTGGCCTTTTTTCAAGCAACGAATGGTTCAAATCGGTCAATTGTTGTTGGTAACGTTTAGTATTAACCGTTTCCCCAGGTTTTTAACAGCTCATAATAGACCACGCCCCTCTGGTCCCACCAAACACGGAGCACGCTGCCAAAGCGATTCGGTCTTGCGATCGATGTGGATGGTGCGCCTGGGTCTACCCATAATTTGTGCGCTTGTGATTCTCAAAATAATCCGCTTTTCATCCCCTGTAACTATACGATGCAAAAACGACTTCCTTTTGTACCAAGCGAGCAGAATGTCACACGTGTTCTTGCGCTTTTCCATTTGCCTGTCGTTCAACTCATGTGGTATCCATCTGCCGGTCTTTTGAATCTTTCCCATCTCTCGTAGCCGATTGGAAACAGATTGTTGACTAACGCCCAATTGCTCGGCGAGTTGTTTTTGTGTTTGCGAATTATCTTCGTCCAACTTGCAATTCCACATCTTCGTATGTTTTTGGCGGTTTTCCACGTTCCTTGTCTGCAACGTCGAAGTCACCACTTTTGAAACGCCGAAACCATCGTTCCCACGTATCTCGCGATGGAGCATGTTCACCATAAGCTTCTCGAAGTATGATTCAACAGCAGTTTTTTTCAAATGAAAACAAAAAAATTATGCTGTCGGCGAATGCTCTTTATCTATAATATATATCAAATGCAACGTCTCTCTGTCTGTCTGTCTGGCCGTTAGTGCGCTTATCACTGGAGAACCACTTATCCGATTTACGTACTTTTTTTTTTAAAACATACATATGTTTTCTGGCCTATTTTGTTACGATAGGTAGCATAGGGAATGAGCAATGACGATAAACAGTGAATGAAGTCGAAAAAAAAGTTTGCCGCGTGTTCCCTTGCAATACACAGCCTAAACCATTAAATTTGGAACAATATTATGTAGCAGAGAATATCTATAATCTATAATCTATACTATATATAAAATACAATATCTCTCTGTCTGTCTGTCTGTCCATTAGTGCGTTTATCACGCGAGAATTACTTATTCGATTTACGTGTCTTTTTTTAAATTCATACATATATTTTTTGGCTAGGTTATATGTTATAGTAATAATAATAATTTATATCTATAATATATGTAAAATGCAACGTCTCTCTGTCTGTTTGTCTGTCCGTTAGTGCGCTTATCACGGGAGAACCACTTATTCGATTTACGTGATTTTTTTAATTCATACATATGTTCTCTGACCAGGTTATAGATATATATTTTATTACATCTATAATATATATAAAATGCAACGTCTTTCTGTCTGTCTGTCCGTCCGTTAGTGCGCTTATCACGGGAGAACCACTTATCCGATTTACGTGCTTTTTTTTTAAAACATATATTCGTATATATTCTCTGGCCAGGTTATAGGTTATATTTTTTTACATTAGATAACATAAGGAATAAGCATCTATAATATATATAAAATGAAACGTCTCTCTGTCTGTTTTTTTTTAATTCATACATATGTTCTCTGGCCAGGTTATATAATAATAATAATAGTCTATATAATATACCATATATAAAACGCAACGTCTCTCTGTCTGTCCGTTAGTGTGCTTATTATTCGAGAATAACTCATCTGATTTCAGAAAAAAATCTATAATATATATAAAACGTAAAGTCTCTCTGTCTGTCTGTGCTTAGCACTCAAGAATCACTTATCCGATTTACGTGTTTTTTTTATAAAATAAAAAGGGAACAAACAGAGACAAAATGCTAATATGTAGGAAAAAGGATGGAAGTTTAGCAGTAAGCTTGGTAGAAAGACTGAATAGATGGGGGGAATACTTTAAAGAAACATTAAATGGAGATGAAAATGAGTTGAATGAGAAATAGGAAACAAAATTAACTGAAGGGCAGGAGGGGACAAATAAACAAACAAAATAAACCCTGCAAAGAAGAATAAGAAAAATACTTAGAACCCAAAAAAAACTATATGTGCTAATTTTAGACTAATAGCCTTACTGGATGTCGTGTACAAGATAGTAGTGTTGACTATCAAAAACAGACTAGCAGAGAAAGCCGAGTTTATTCTGGGGGAGTACCAGTGTGGATTCAGGAAAAATAGATCGGTTACAGACCAGATATTTTCCATTAAGCAAATCCAAGATAATAGCTTAAAACAAAATTTGGCACTACACTTGGTCTTTGTGGATTTCAGAGAAGCATATGACTCTGTAAATAGAGAAGAACTCTACAAGATAATGGAAGAACTAAAAATTCCAAGTAAATTGATTCGCATGGTGAGAATGACCCTGAATGACACAGAAAATAGAGTGTTGGTTGAGGGCAAAGTATCAGACAAATTTAAGGTGAAGAGATGATTAAGACAGGGGGATCCAGTGTCGACATGTCTATTTAATTTGGTAATAGAGAAGATAATCCGGGAGTCAGAAATAAAAACAAATGGAACGATATACCAAGAAACCTGCCAATGCTTGGCCTATGCGGATGATGTAGCAGTGATTGCAAGAGCAAAAAAAACCTCAAAAAGCCATAAGTAGGATAGAAGAAAGGGGAAGGATGAAAGGACTAAAGATAAATGAGGGAAAAACAAACAAAATACATGGAAATTACAAAGAAGAAGGATAATAAAAACAACAAAAGTTTAGATATAATAAACAACTTAGGGAAAAGATATACGTTTGCAAAAGTAGACAAATTTAATTATCTGGGAGTAACAATAACAGAGAGTGGACAAGAAAGGACAGAGATACAAGAAAGAATAGCGAAAGGACAGAGATGTTTGGGGGCAATGAATCCAATATTGAAATCAAAGAATGTATCAAGAAAAGCAAAAGAAAGAATAAATACGACAGTTGTCAGACCCACGGTGACATATGGATGCGAAACGCGGAAACTGATTGCAAGAGAAAAGGAGACGTTGGAGGTGTGGAAAAGGAAAGCTTTGAGAAGAATCTACGGAGGAAGGAAAAAAGAGGGACTGTGGAGAAGAAGAACAAATTACGAATTAAAATGCCTATATACGATACCCCTTATAAGCCAAATCATAAGAAGCCTGCGATTAAGATGGTTGGGACACCTGGCAAGGATAAAGGAAGAAAGAGAGGCAAAGCAAGCCGTAATAAGAGGGTAGACCTCGATCTATATGGATTCAGGCAGTAAAGCAAGATCCGGAGTTGATGGGAATCCCGCACTGGGAAAAGCTAAAAGGAGATAAAAAGAAGTGGAGACAAGTATGCAACCAAGCCATGGACCTCTAAGGCCCCTTGAACTATATAATAATATAAACATAACGAATAAGCAGGCGAATCAAGTCCACGCGAGCGAAGCCGCGGGCACAGCTAGTTCGGTATAAATTTCGACATATTGAACACAACACTATGCACACACTTTTCCAATTTATGACTCGTGCGCGTCTGACACTTGTTGATGACACAACAAAATGGCGCAGTGTCAAATCTTTATAGCATAAACTGCATTGGTGCACCACCTGTTGTCTAAAATCCGTATTTCATACTTGTACACCTGGTATTGAGGGACTTCGTGTTACACCCCGAATGAGTTTTCAAAAATCAGTATCTAAGTTTCGGACACAAACTTATTTGTGATGGCTAAAAAAAACTTTTTACAACGTGTACTTCTATATCATTAGGACAATTGCAACACACATTATCTATTAAGGTTCTGTCTTTAGTAGAACTAGTATCTTTTATCGTTTGTATAAGTTCAGTGCTATTTAAATAGGTGAATAGACTATTATTTCATTTTTTTTTATATTTCAGAGAAATTATCAAAGTTAGTGCATATAATTTTCATTCAATCTACACTTTAAGGAGAATATTTCAGAATTTTTTCAAAATTTTTTGGTTAATGCTCTTAAAGACAGGGGGACGGGGTAGTGATTTTTGGAAATTTTTAAAAAATAATATAAAGAAAAGTTTGCGCGACTATTACATCATATATTTTTTTGAACTCGTGTTTTTACAAGCTTTTATTTTATACCCCACTGGGTGATCTTTTTTCACTTTCGATTTTACCCTGTAAAATTAACCACCACTAACCACCATCAGCTTATACTGTCCACTGCTGAATGAAAGCCTCCCTCCCCCACGTATTCGGGCAGGTTATATTTACGTCATCAGTTTATCAAAACACTGCCTCGCTACTTAGTCTATTCAGGCCAAAGATACAAACAAATAGAAGGTGCACCTATGGGCTCTCCATTGTCACCAGCACTAGCTAATCTATACATGGAGCATTTCGAAACACTAGCTCTAGAAATCGCTCCACATAAACCGAAAACATGGCTACGATACGTAGATGACACTTTTGTGGTATGGCAACACGGTGAAGACAACTTAAACAAGTTCCTGGAACACCTTAACAATATACATCCAAACATTAAATTTACAATGGAAAGGGAAGTAGCAGAACAACTACCATTCCTAGATGTCTTGCTTCAAAGGAAATTAGATGGTTCTTTGTCTCCCTTAGTATATAGAAAACCGACACATACAAACAGATACTTAAATACCAGCTCACATCATCACCCAGTCCACCTCTTCTCCGTTGCCAAATCCTTAGCTAACCGATCAGAAACCCTAACAGACAATGAACATTTGCGACAAGAAACCAAACTCCTTCGAAACGTTTTACTTTCAAATGGATACAGTCAAAACACGATCCGGCGGGCCCTAAATAAACAACACAAACAGGAAAGAAAGATATATACTACAAAAGCATTTCTCCCATATATAAAAGGCATCACGGACAAAATAGGAAGACTTCTAGCAAAACACCAAATTGAGACCATTTACACAACGAATCAAAAAATTAAAGATATTCTACCTACACCAAAAGACATTATAGCCTTAGAAGACCAAGGTGTATATGAAATTCCGTGTCAGGACTGTGGTCTTTCATACATAGGCCAAACAAACAGGAAATTAACGCCAGAAGAGACGAGCACAAAAACGCCGTAAAACAAAAATCCACCACTTCTAGCACAATATGCACACAATACCGGCCACAAAATCGATTTTGACAAAACCAGAACCCTACAAAAAAGTAATAACGTATCCATTAGGGTAATAAGCCATAGAAATAGAAAAGAGGCCCAACAACTTAAATAATCGGGATGATAGCCAACGTTTACCGAACTCTTGGAAACATATTCTATCCCAGTACCAAGTCCAACCAAGAGAAACAATAATTCAACCATATGTTACTTATGTTACTTCACCAACACAAACATTACAAAGAACCACAGGACCGACAACGCGCAGCCAAAGCCGAGCCTCTATTGACCAGATCCGTCCGACCAATAGAGCCCACCCCCCGAGCATATAAAACCGGCGTACTCGGAGCCAGTCTCGACATTCAACGCCAAGACACCGACCAGTGATCAACGCTTTGAAAAAGATGGATGAGATTCCATCGAAATGTCAGCGAAACCGTCCATCAAGGGACTTTAAGCTAACACGGGATACCCGAAAAACCACTATAACATTTCACACCCGTGAGAACATTCGTCAAAACATGGATGGATGCAAATCGCTTATAACAGAGAACAATGGAAAATAGAAGGGAAGACTTATGTCCGAAAATGGATGTTTGAGGCTGATTAGATAGATAGATAGATAGATAATAATTTTGGCAAAAATTATTCTAGGTTTCAGTAAATAGCTAATTTTCAATTTATTTAAAAATTTTATTTTTTTTTGTTTTCAACTATCAAGTGGGAATTATTTGAAGATAATAATCTACTTGTATGAGGTATGTAAAAATGAATAATATTGAACTATAAAAAAAGCTAAAAATAACTGAAATTGGTCAATAGCTTAAAATCTTTAAACTTTTCACTAAAATGACTATTTTTTCCAGTAATCAGCGATCTCAGAGTTCATCGCCCAAGAGTATTATTTAAAAAATAGAGACCTTCTTCATTTTTTTAGCTAAAAATTACAAAAAAGTTGCGGGTAAAAGTTGAATCGTTGTATCTGATAAGTATTCTAAAAAAAGAATGAATGTAACATCTTAAAAATTGAAAGGAAGCCGAAATTTTGAGTTACACAGTGGTACTTCGTCCCACCGTGCGCCGTTGTGACAGAAAGACTATTTTCGACCCACAAAATTGGTTATTAACTCATAATTTTTCACTACTTGTCTGAAACTATTTACAAATGAATTATACGCTCAGAATATTTTTTTACTCGTCAACTCGTATTTGAACTAATTTTAAGTATAAATTGTATTTTTTGTTTTCGTCAAACAGAGTGCGATGTGTGATCCAAACCTGGAAGGGTTAAGATAAGGGTTAATAATACTAGGTAACAGTTGCCAGTAGGCAACAGAATTTATAGTTTTAGAAACACAAATTCGGCGACCAGATTTTCTGTTATTTACTCTCTTTCATTAAATTGTACTTTCAAAAAAAATCACTCATCTAACTGACCAACTTTTCTTGCGGTTTTTCCATAACAAACAGGTAAGGCCTAGCGTTGTTTTATAAAATAATAAGGACAAAAACATAATTAATTTTATAGTTTCTTTGTTTTAGGTAGCGGCCGTTAAATGCAAATATAATAAATAACTTTGACAAACACACCTATTTCATTGTCTCAGAAAAAGGATGTGTGACTGTGACATAAATACTTAGGATATTGCAAAGACTAATGTTAATAAAGTTATTGTTATTACAATTTGATTCTCTTTCTTGTATAGTTATTTGTGGTTTCTAGAGTCCATATTTAGTATTGGTAACAGGTATATTAGTAGCTTTGTACTAATTTTTTACACTCATATTACAAATAAAACATCTGCATTATTTTGGATGAAATTACTTTCTCTTCGAGATTATCATTTAAAATTCATAATATGTGTCGTGTGTACATTAATAGTACTTTTCTAAAATTCCGTTCGTTCTCCTCGTTTTAACTGGTCATAATGTCTTGTTTTTACCAAATTTCCTTTTTTTTTTTTTTTTTTTCGACAAATACAATAAATTTTCTTTTTCCAATTTAAATTCGGAAAAACGAGTTCCACTAATTACATCTTCTAACTCTCATCCATCCATGGTGCAAAAACTCGACTCCCTGATGCTGGATGAATCCCCCCTTCTCCGCGAAGTATACTTCCGCCCCGGGACTTCCCGCAGTTTACATTTCCCCCCGCCGTTCCTCTCGCGTCCCTTTTTACCCTCTCCTCCCTCCGCCCACGCTAAAATTTTTGCTAGGGACTCATTGTACATATTTTCGCATGAAGCTCTATTTTGCGTTTTTAGCTTTCTCTCTCGATTTTATTCGCGTTTCCCGGTTTGGTATTTAGTGAGAGTGGGGCGGGAGGAATGTACGGGGTCTCGTCAAAAAACTTTTAATGAGAAATAATATCATTAGAAGACTCTATCGGTGCATTTATTTATCTACTTAGTTGTAAATTTTTTTGGTTATTTTTTTCTTTTAAGAATTAAGATAATCTTCATTCATAATAAAAATAATAATTGGATTATTTTTTAATCATTAATTAGCAATTCCTTCCAAATCTGGAGCTTTTAACTTTTTTAAAATAATTTTTTAATCTTCTAATAAAAAAAAAAACTGGCCAAGTGCAAGTCGGACTTGTACAATTAGTCTTCCGTATCGTGATTGTTTTTAGATTAAAATTTTTTTATTACAGAGGTAAAAAATGATCAGCGCCTTCATAAAATACACTCCAAATGAGTTTGCAAAAATCAATATCTAGGATCTATATATATGTCCGAACCCGTGTTTTCACAAGCTTTCATTTGACACCTCCCTCGATTAGCCCCCAAAGTAACATTTTAAGTCAAAATTTAACTTTCAAAACTACACGGTTGTGATTAAACCATCAGTTTCTATTTATGTGACAAATTTTCACTTTCTGTGTCAAATAGTTTCGGACAAAATCGGCTGTGACAGACAGACACCGAAGTGAACACTAAAAATGAGTATTTTTAGTGAATTATTCCCATTTATATAAATATTTCTTATTTTATTTAGTGTTAATTCCTTGTTTATAGATATCATAGGCTGGATTTTCCTAAAGGAATTTTCAAACATTTCTAATTTAAGAGACGGATCAATATTAATATTGTTATTGGGGCCCAGATTTGTTCTATATATCTATATATCTATTCTATATATAAACTCCTGGACAAAATTAACGCAACAAACTGAAAATTAATTTATCTTTTTCTTATATCAGTTTTAAAGTGTATCGAGTATTTGAATAGTAGGCTATGCATATTTTATTTCGTTGTTCATAACAGAAATCAAAACAATTCGTTTAGATTTACAGTTTTAAAGAATTTTTTAGAAGATAAACAATTTTCTGTAATAATGCGATAGATTTTCTTTAAAAGTAAGCTTATAAATTGTTCCCTTTTTCAAAGTAATACGTTTTTTGTGGTAGACTGTTTTATTTTTGACCCCGAAGAATTAGAAAAATGAATCGAATAAGGAATTTAACTGAACACGAGGTAGTGCGAGCCTTAGTTTTATTGGACGAGGGATATTGTCAGAGTTATGTTGCCAATTTGTTAGGCAAACATCGTTCCACAATAAGTCGTATGGTAAGATGCTTGAATGAAATAGGAACTTATTCTAGAAGGCTAGGGCAAGGGCGAAAACGATGTACTAGCGACCTAGATGAATGTTTTATAAGACAATATGCTTTAAAAAACAGGACTGTCACTAGTTCTAAAATAAGAAACGAACTCGAAGCTGTCACAATGTCATAATTTCTTCTAAAACAGTTAGAAGACGGTTAAATGAAGCTGGATTAAACAGTAGAAGACCAGTCACTTGCAAGCAACACTATGTTTTAACTTCCAATATATTTAAAGTCACTTGACAATTGTTTCACCATACAATGGCTTCTTCAGAAGTAAATAAGAAAGAAAAATATTTGGTAGTAATCCTGGTTATATAGTGCTTAAAACTATCCTTAATTACCTAAGATTATGCTAATCATTTTATGAATGCAAATCTGTGGTACTATTTCCGAGAACTAACAAAGATTAAGTAACGGTGAATGGTTTAAGTTTACCTGTTCGTTTAATTGATTGAAGTTTTTCTGTTTGTTAATTTCAAGACATTCAAGCAAATTGAATTTTTTAGATTTATGTTCTACATGTAGGATTTTTAGCGTATCATTAAAATTATGGGAATCGTTTATTATATGGGTTGCGTAATGTGAATTGTTCTTACTTTTTAAATAACTATGTTTATGTTCTTTAATGCGAGTTTCAAAAGATCTACCAGTTTGTCCAACGTAGATTTTAGTACAAGATCCACAATTTAATAGATAAACTCCTGATTTAAGGATTTCTTAGATTTGGTTTTGTTATTCAAAATTATACTCCCTAATGAATTATTGATTTTGAATGCTATTTTATTGTTCTTTTTTATTAAATGTTTGGAAATTGTTCTAGTTATTTTCCCCGTATATGTGAGTGTACTAAATTTTCCTTTTTTGACATTATTGTGGGATAAATTAGAGAGATTGCTTGTTTAAAGGATTTTTTATTCAAGATATTATCTATAATGTTGGGGTTATATACATTATTGATTGCTATTTGTTTGATTATGTTGAATTCTTTGTTAAAATTAGTGTTAGGCATAGGGATATGTAACAATTTATGTATGAAAAAAGTACTTTAACAATAATGAACCCACAGGCTCTAAAATTATATTCCCTAATTAAATTACATAAAAAGGATTTCCCTATTAGATCAGTTAGTGTTAGGCATAGGGATATGTAACAATTTATGTATGAAAGAGTTAAAAGCTGCCATTTTGTGAGGATAAGGGTGGGATGAACTAGAGTGTATGACTGTGTCAGTATGTGAAGGTTTGTGAAAAATCGAGAAATCGTGTTTGCTGTTCACTTTTGATATAGATATGTCTAAGAAATTTATAGAGTTATTGGTTTCTAATTCTATGGTAAATTTAATATTAGGATGCAAATTATTTAGGAAGTTAAGGAGGATTGTTAGTTGTCTATCTGTTCCCGTGAAACAGGAAATCATATCGTCAACATAGCTATACCAGTAAACAATATTTTTGCTTACCGCGTTTTGATGAATTTTTAGTTCTAAATGATCCATGAAAATTTCCGCTAGTAAAGGGCTTAAAGGATTACCCATTATTAGACCTTCTTTAGATGTATAAAAGTTATCGTTGAATTCAAAATAGTATTGATCCAAGCACGTCGTAAGTAAATCTAAAATATCCCGTTTAATAATTTCGTTTACTTTATTCTTGAATAAGAGCTTATCTACTAATTCTATGACTTCATATGGTGGGATACTAGGAAATAAGTTTTGTACATCAAATGAGATAATTCTTGAATTTTCCGGTAAGTTAATATTTTTAATTTTACCAATTAGTTAATAGGTGTTGGATATACTATATTTCGGTTTAAATTTGCAATGTTGTCGTAGTAAAGGGATGAGTTTTTGTGATAATTTGATTGATGGTGCTGTAACAAACGATACAACTGATCTAATAGGGAAATCCTTTTTATGTAATTTAGTTAGGGAATATAATTCTAGAGCCTGTGGGTTCATTATTGTTAAAGTACTTTTTTTCAAGATCATTGAAAATTGTGAGATCTTCTAAAGTAGATTTTGTTAGTTTTTGGTAGACTTTTGTTGGGTCATTATTTAATACTTGAAATTGGTCTGTGTTAAGAAAAGAAAAGAGTTTTAAATAGTTATTGTTTTCTAGAAATAGCTACCACAGACTTACCCTTATCAGCTCTAGTGAATATTATGTTGTTTTCTTTGGCTTTGGTTTTGATCGATATTACTGTGTTCTGTTCTCTAGCTTGTCTTGGTTGTGGTTGACAATGGACTGTGGACGACAATAGTAATAGCAAAAGAGCCGATTAGGTGTAAGCTGGTCGTTTAAGATAAACTAATAGAACAGGATTACCTGAGCATCAAAATATCTAGTATCGGAAAAATCGAAATAGAAGTAAAACATGAAAGTGGGATGCCTCAATGATACCATATTTAGAAATAAATTCCTCTTCGTGGAGACCAAAACAAGAATATACAAAAGCGTAATATGACCCAGTAATGACTTACACATCTGAAACAAGACCCGCTACAAGCATCACACAGATGATGCTGGATTCAACTGAAATGAGAATACACTGAGGGATAGAGAGAGGAGTGAGGGCGTAAGAAGCACATGTAATATAGAAAATATCAACCAGTGGATAAGAGGAAGAAAAGTGGAATGGGATCAAGGCATAGGAAGAATGGCAAACAACAGGATAATACGATTAGCAAGAGACAAGTCACAGAATGGAAGATCACTGGAACGTCCACCAAAGAGATGGAGCGACGATCTATAGTGCAGGTAACAAAGAAAACAGGCAATAGTGCCTAGCTATAAGTCGGAAGAAGAAGACGTAATATAACACGTTAAACAAGCATTTCGTAAAATAGAACGATAGTAATAAGAATCCGAATTTTTTTTTACTAATCCCCGTACATTCTTCTCGTGAGAAGAGGGGACAGAAAACATCGAGGCCTCCTCGTTTGGCTGATGTATGCTTTACTTTTAAAATTTATGTGTTTATAATATTAGGCATAGGCCCGGGTAAAATTCAGGGCTTGTGTAGAAGGGAGAGCTTTTTTATGTTGTTGGACGGAAATAAATATTGTATTTGTCGGGAAAAAGATGGAAAACGTTTCCCTGCATATACATATATATTAAAAAACGTATAAATCATTAGGATTTTTGACGGATATTTTAACGAGTCCCTACGTCGTTGCAAAAAGCAATCTCGTGTGTATTTAGTTTCATTTAGTAGGAAAGATGTAAGGATATTTAAATTAAACAAGCTACATACATAACTACAAGCTAAGGAGGTATCTTTACTATTATACTTCACCACCTAACTTCAGTTACAAGTTCCTGGGGCATCGTATTCCTAACCGTCTGACTTATAATTATTAATTTAATAGCCACACCTACTCAACTATTTGTTCACAAATAGAGCTTGAACTGAACCACCAAAGACAAAAGAGGTAGTTTTCTATACAGCTACTTAAGTAAAAATATCTGAAGCTTATCACTATATTTCTATGAGACCCTTAAAAAAAACGAAAGTAGTTGCCCAGATAATTTTGGTAGTTGTGGCCATTAAGCCAATTAGAAAAATGATGAATGAAACAAACAAATACGCATGAAAAATGCTTAAAATATGCATGAAAAGGGTCAAAATACGTTGTGAAAGGAAAGATAACCTCACGAACAACACGAGAAAGCAAACTGGAAGATAAAAGTACACAGCACACAACAAGTGAAACAACAATAAGATATAATACAGACAGCTTACAAAATGAAAGTATCAGAAATCTATACAAGAGTAGACTGGACCAAAAGATACAACGGACGGGATTTGTTAATATAGAAGAAGAATATAAGTATATAAAGGAATGCCTACACGCAGCCGCACTGGAAGCATTAGGGTACCAAGAGAAAAGGGAAAAACAGCAAAAACCATATTGGTGAGATGAAGAAATTAAATACGAAATTGAAGAAAAACGGAAAAGCTATCACAAATACTTAAGTTCAAAGAGCACAAACGATAAAGTAAAATACAAAGAATTCCAAGCTAGAGTGCACAAAATGATTAGTGACAAAAAGAACAACCAATGGGAAAAGACATGCTCAAGACTCAACACTTACATAGAAGGAAGAAAAAGCACAGAAAGCTGGAGACTCTTTAAAAAAATGGGAACAGAACGGAAAAAAGAAATCTTCTCACCGATAACACCTCAAAAATGGAACCAATATTTTACAAATATGCTAACAGAATATAGACCAGAGTTCAAAAGTACGCAACATGGAAACCCAAATATAGTTTATACGAGGATCCCCAATAAGGATAACAACATCAGAAGTTAAACAAGTATGTAAAACGCTAAAAAATGGTAGAGCTCCAGGACCAGGAAACATCCCAGGAGAGATAGTAAAATACGGAACTGAAAAGCTATTTAGCGCTTTGAGGAACTTATTCCAAAGATGCATTAACACATCAGAAGTACCTGAGGAATGGAAAATATCATACATATCAACAATTCATAAGAAAGGAGACAAAAATAATTGCGATAACTATAGGGGAATAACGGTTACAGGATCTATTAGCAGAATATACGGAAAAATACTTAAAAATAGAATAGAAACGGAATCCACGGGCGTAGAAGCTGAAGAACAGGCAGGCTTTAGAGCAGGAAGATCCACAATAGACCATCTCTTCTCACTGACACAAATCCTAGAAAAGAAAACCGCATTTGATCAGGAAGTCCACGTCTTGTGTGTTGATTTAAAAAAGGCCTACGACAGCGTGCCCCTAATGAGATTGTGGGAAACACTACAACAGAGTAATGTAAGCACCGAAATAATTAAAGCCGTAAAATCCTTATACCAAGACGCAAGAAGTAGTGTGAAAACCAAATATGGTATAACAACAGGGTTCCAGGTCACAAAGGGTCTCAAACAGGGCTGCTCTATATCCCCAACGCTATTTAAAATCTATTTGGAGAGTGCACTGAAGATCTGGAAAAGGAAATGCAGCAGTATGGGATTACCACTGGATGACGATACTACATTTTACACGCTATCATTCGCAGACGACCAGGTAGTAGTCGCTCAGGACATCGATGATATGGAATACATGACACGAAAACTTATGGAGGAATATGAAAAATGGGGCCTAGAAGTCAATATTAAAAAGACCGAGTACATGTGCGTCGGAGGACAACAGCAGGACTTGAAACTAGCCACAGGACACACCATCAAACACTGTGCCAGTTATAAGTATTCGGGAACGAGAATATCTAGGGACGGAACACTGGAAGAAGCAATATTCGAGAAGAATATCCAAGGAAGAAAAAGCGATTGCAATGCTTAATAGTATACTATGAGACAAAAACATAACCATTGAAAATAAGAAGAGAATTTACAACTCAATAGTGAAAAGTATAATAACTTACAGCTCCCAGGTGTGGCCATTGAAGGAAAGAACAGAAAAAATACTAAAAGCTACAGAAATGGATTTCTGGAGACGAGCAGCCAGAAAATCCAGAAAAGACCGCATACCAAATGATACGATAAGACGAGCTTTAGAAATAAAGCACGATATAGTGGACGAAATCAGAACCCAACAATTGGTATGGTACGGGCATGTACAGAGAATGTCACAAGACCGACTACCTAAAAAGATTTTAAATTGGAACCCTCAGGGAAAAAGAAAGCGAGGAAGACCACGCCAAAGCTGGAGAGCAGGAATCAACAAGGAAGTACTAGAGAGAGATCTGGAGGAGGAGGGATGGAGAAACCGGGAGGAGTGGAAATTAGGCATCGGAAGACGTTATAAAACCGATTGATATATATATATATATATATATATATATATATATATATATATATATATATATATATATATATATAAAAGTGGTAATTTTTAGTTTTTTATTTCAATTTAATTAACAATTATTTAACACGTTAAAATTATTTAACATTTGTATTCTTGTACACGTAAACAATAAGGTATTGTTCCAAATGTTGGGTAGTAAGATTGTGTCTTCGATCACTTCAAATATTTTTATAAGTGGAAAAAGACCGTTCCACATCCACTGAGGTAACTGGGCAGTATTTGAATTTGGGCGCTATGTTAGCACTTATTCTTTCTGGCAAAAGTTCACCAGTCCCATTAATAAAACTATCAATTTGACAACATGGGTCAAAGCCTGGGTTATTGCACAAAATGTTTTCAAACTTTTCTTTAACTCTACGCGGGAATACATCTGGCGATGTGGAGTTTATTTGACGGATTTTATTCATTAACTGAATTGATTCGGTCAACGCCAAACCTCGAGATTCAAGCTTTTTAATACCCACAGGTATGTGGGAAAAGTGAGTGCTAATCAAAGCTTTTTTTTTTTTAAATCAGAATCGTTAAATGCTCCCTTGGATTGACGAACTGCCATAGCCTCTGCACGAAGTCATTTACTACACCTTTGATGGCATCGAAATGTTCATTGTAAAATAGTACAGCTTCAATCCATGTTCCCCATCGAGTTACCACTGGTTCGGGAGGTAAAGGCACATTTGGCAGTTTTTCTTTATAGGCGTTATTGCGAGCAGGTGCCTTAAGAAACACTTTCTTTGCTGATGAAATCAGTTTATTTACATTTCCAAACGTGGATCGTATTTCTTTAGCGAGTTGATGGACTCCCTGAGCAAAGCACTTCACATGAATTAAATTTGGATAAAATACTTGGAGGAATTTGGCTGCTTTGATCATATAGGGAGCAGCACCTGAGAGAAATACCGTCATAATTTTGGGTATTCCCTTGGTACTATAACCTAATCGATGTTTAGACTATTGCAGGTAATGTTCCGGTGATAAGATCGGTTCCAGACGGCGACATTAACAATACCCTGAGCAATTCAATTGCCTAGTAATACCGAGAAATATTGTAAATATAGGAAAAATATGCGTCATTACTAGATTTTGGGTAAAATATGCAATAATCGGTGAGAATGGTCTAAATATGCAAATGCATATAATCCGGTCTCTAGTTATGGTAATACATCGGTAACTACTGGAATTTCTTTAAGGTTAATAACGGTACCGTAATTTTACCAATGCGAAAACGTTAACGTTACGTTATTAAGCAACAGATGACGAAGAACTTAAAGGAATGGAAGACACGAACCCATGATGGGTGAATGCTGGTAAGTTGCAGGTGATGTAGCAGAATATTGTTGTACTATTCTGTCACAAAGACAACTGCTGGGACACTTAGAGACCGACAAACCACTCTGGTCTGTTCTATATATAGAACCTAAAAAGATATTTAAAGTGGCGAATTTGAGTTGCGTGGGGAAGGGGGCGAACAGGACGGCATAAATACTGTTTAAATAATGTTGAATTTTTAAATTTAAATTGGAATGAACTACGAATTTTTTTCGTACAGAAAACATAGGTACTATTAAAAACCACCATTTGATCAGCATTTAATTGAATTGATCAAATATAAAATTACCGCAACTTAATTTGAATACCAAACCACAGTAATGTTATAGATCTGTTACGTTAAAACTACACTTCCGTCTTTATCTCTAAATGTAAGTGATGCATAAACCAATGACATGTTTTATAGAGATACAAAAAGATTAAAAGAAATCTATAGTAAAGAAACGTGTGTGCACCTTAAGCAGACCACTCACTTCCTGTTCAATCTCTCATTAGATTTGGAAGCATTTCCTGATTATTGGAAAACTTCCTATATAACCCCAATTTTTAAACCTAGTGATCGTAGCGATGTGACTAATTATAGGGGCATCTGCATACAGTCGACCATACCAAAGCTTTTGGACTCGTTGGTCACTTCTTGTCTTTCTTGGCACTGTAGGCGGGTCATCATGGATGAACAGTATGGCTTTCAGCGTTCTCGTTTCTGTGTATCTAATCTTCTGACATATGAGGATTACCTGTTGGGCGCATTTGACAGGGGCTGTCAGGTTAATATCATATATACTGACTTCTCCAAGGCGTTCGACAAAGTGAACCATCGGTTATTGTTGAGCAAACTTGGGTCGCTTGGGTTCGGTATTCATATTCTTCGTTGGCTGGAGAGTTTTTTAATGGGCCATCAGCAAAGTGTAAGAATAAATAATTATATCTCTAACCTAAGTATAGTGCCCTCGGGCGTTCCCCAGGGCTCTCACTGCGGCCCCCTATTGTTTCTCTTATTTGTAAATGACTTGAGGGATTTCCTAACCAATAGTTCTTTTCTCATGTTTGCCGATGATCTGAAATTATTCAAAATTATTTATAGTCCTGTGGACAGTCTTGTTTTGCAAGCGGATGTTGACATATTTTTCCAATGGGCAACTTTAAACGGCTTAAGTCTGGATATTGATAAATGCTCCTGTATATCATTTTCCAGATTAAAAAGTCCTATGCAGTTCGATTATAGTATAAATACAACCATTTTAAAACGGGTGAGATTAGGGATCTTGGTGTGATGTTTGATTGTTCTGTATCTTTCATCGGCCATCAAATGAGTGTGGTGCAACGAGCCGGTAGGTGTTTGGGTTTTATTGATAGATTTAGTGCCGATTTTTCTTGTAATGCGTTTAAATTATTATATTGCTCGTACGTTCGACCGATTTTGGAGTATGCAAGCCCGGTGTGGTCTCCTTTTTATAATGTCCATATTAATCAGTTGGAGAGTGTGCAAAAAAAATTCTTACGTATCTGTTCTTTTAAACTGAAAATTCCTTTAACTGAGGGACATACCAACTATGACCTGGTACAAAAATTGTTAAATATGTGCACTCTTCAGGACAGACGAATGCAAGCTGAGCTACATTTCTTATTAAAGCTATTAAATGGGTATATTGACTGTGAGTACTTACTTAGTAAATTATCTTTTCATACCGTACATCGTACCCGCGCCAGGTCATTATTTTACCCAGCTAATGTCACCAGAAACTAAAGCTTGCATAGTCCAATCTTTAGAATGCAGCGTAATTTTGATAAATACAATTTGCCAATTGATGGCCCAGTACACCGATTCAAAAATATGGTCAAGCAACTGACCTCGTTATAGAGTTTCTTTAATTTTCGGGTAGTTTCCCATTGGTATTATATGTGAAGTACTGTTTACCTTTAAAGTGCTTAATTTAGATTGTAATACCCTGCATTCTGACCTATTAGTTTTAGTTTTAGATTTAGCTTTAATTATATTGTTCATTAACATTGTTTTTTTTTTGCATATTGTCGATGTTTTTTGTAGAAATGGTATTACCGTTGATAATAAATAAATAAATAAATAAGTAAACTTCCTGTAGTGAAGATTTCGCGAAATATTCATGATTTACAGATACAAAACCTCCCGCCAAAGTGTCTAGTTAAATTTTCGTACAATTCTTACAACCAGATTTCAAAAGTGAAATTTAAAAGTATGAAACATATCTCGTTCCTAAAAAGAAAATAAAATATCATAATAAGTAATAATAGAAAAATAAAATGAATAAGCTCGTTTTTTGGCAACAGAGAACAAGCAACGGCCCGCGATCTTCATCTGTCTCTGGTAGCCATGGTAACGGCCGGAGATGGAGTTGTATTCCGTAGATGAGTAGTAAATAGTAAAAATTATAGATTTTTTAATCGCGTCCTCCGTAGGCCTCGCACAAAAATCCTAATGCCTGCGCAACGCACCATTTTAAAATTAGGCGTGGCGCACAGTGGGATGAAATAAATTAATTTTTTTCCCAAGAAAAAAATTTTGGTTAATTGACTCTTGATTTTTTTTATGTACTCTACTAGGTGATGTATTATCGCGAAGGTGGAAGCTCTGTTCATTTTTTTTTAAAATCTTGTGATGGATATTCGTAAAGAAACAGTATATGTCATGTGATCTAACTTGTTGCTTTTTACATTTACGTCCCTTACTGAAGCGAAATATGGTGTTTGTGAAAAAAATTAAGCTCGAAGATTTTTGCATTTCTTCACTTTATAGGGTTCCTAGATCACGAAAACACAGTCATCCATTTCTGTCAGTCTGCCCATCTATCACCTTGTAAAACTACGTAAAAATAAGATATTTTTCTAATTTTTTTTTTAAGAAAACTTCTGCATTAAAGAGTTGATTGATTGGTCCGTTACTTTGTGACAGTACAATTTAACAATAAAATTACTTAATTAAAGGTTGTCCCAAAATTCACGCAAGAAGTAATTTTGATAGAAAAGACAGGTTTTTAATTAAAAATTGTAATTTTTTTATTTATTCATAAAGTATACAGTATAATGTTATATATACATATATTTTCGGTTTAACTGTATATATACACAAGCAATATATAACAATTATACAACTAAGTGTTGTGTTCCTATTCGCCTTCTCCAAACCTCTCTATCGTCCGCCATCTCTTCTTCTATTTCCTCGTGACCTCATGGTTTGTCTCATATCTTCATTTCAGGATCTACGTGGTCGTCCTTTTTTATTTCTTCCCGGTGGTTTCCATATCAAGAACCTTTTGGGCCATCTTGTATCGTTCATTCTGAGTAGGTGTCCAAACCATTTTAATCCTCTATTTTCTATTCTTTTTATAATTGTTTCTGTTGCTGCTGTTCTGTTGTTGCGTATTTCTTGGTTTGTTATGTGTTGGAATTTGGACACTCCGGCGCTTCTTCTCAGGTAATCCATCTCTATCGTCGTTATTTTTCTTTTATCCTCTTCTTTCATTACCCACAGTTCACTACCGTAACTTAAAACCGATTCTACCATTGTTCTTCCAATTCTCTTTTTGTTTTGTGTAGTTATGTTTTGATTCCACCATATTGAGTTTTTTGTATTTTATTCTGTATTTCCTTTTTACCTATACCATTTTTATTGTCAATCAGTACTCCTAGATATTTAAATTCATTGACTTATTTGAAGGGGTAGTGATGCGTCTCAAATAGCCTCTCCTATCAATTCCTACTCGTACCTCCACGATGGTGAACCCTGGTAATCGATGTAGTGTAACCAAGATCGGGTACCCAATCCCGGTGGCGGAAACACGAAACCGAGCTGACACGAGAGGGAGTCAATCCTCCAGATCAAGGTAGCGTCTGACCCAGAGTGGGCGGCTGCTTAATATTCATGGTAGGGACCGAATATCCGTCGGAATAAGCGGTGTACCTCTAATTAACCAACAGCTACGGGTGGATGAGCTAGTTAGAGTAAAGGGGCACTCTTTTGTCCTGAGGTCAAGAAACTGGCCCCGAAGGCGGATGAACAAGCAATTGTCAACGGCATAAGGATGTGGAAGGCTGAGAGCAACCACCGCATTAAAGATCCATATGGATGCGCTCTAGTACAATCATGGCTATGTTCATTGCTAAACAAAATTCCGGAGTAAGTCCCCCGATCGGATCTCCGGGGGGGGACAGTTGTGAATGTCGCCAGGAAAACAAAGAATGACATGAGATTTTAGATTAAGATTTGCACATGGAATGCAAAAGCAATGTCACAGGCTGGAAAGATATTTAATGTTATCCAAGAGATGAAACGTCTGAATATCAAGATTACGGGAATAAGCGAAATGCGTTGGCCAGGAGCGAATTATGTAGATATCAATGAACATCGTGTATACTACTCTGGAACATCAAATAACGAGCATAAGCATGGTGTGGGGATTATACTGTGTAGATCTGTCGCAGAATCAGTTATCAACTTCATATCAGTTTCAGAGAGAATTCTACTTCTTCAGATTAATGTTAGTCCTGCTCGATTGAACATCATACAGATTTACGCCCCAACAACGGATTATGATGACAACATAATTAAAGAATTCTACGCCCAGGTAATTGAAGTAAAGAAACAACTACCAAAAAAGGACGTAACAATAGTAATGGGAGATTTCAATGCGAAAATAGGAAGGGGACGAGAAGATGACTTTGTCGGTCCCTCTGGACTAGGTGAAAGAAACGATAGAGGTGAACAACTCAGCACCTTTGCAAACGAGCAAGGATTGGTAGTGCTGAACACATTCTTCACTCTTCCTCCACTTAGGCTGTATACATGGAAGTCGCCTATGGATTCTGTTGATAACATAGTAAGGAATCAAATTGACTACATCCTTATAAATAAAAGATACAGGAATAGCTGTACGGCCATAAAAACATATCCAGGAGCTAACTTGCAGTCGGATCATGTTCCCTTAGTGGGCTCATTTAGAGTAAAACTAAAGAGAATCAGAAAGCAATCAAAAAAGAGATATGACCTGGGGAAGTTAAAAATATCAACGATAAGAGAACAAGTAGAACAGAGTATCAATAACGAATTAACTAGAATGACGGACTCCTCCGCTGTGGAAGAGCAGATCGAAAAATTAAATATAACAGTTCAAGGCATCAAGGATGATCTATTAAAACCTGAAACAATAAAGAAAAACTCGTGGATGACAGATGAAATTCTCCAACTGATGGAAAAAAGACGGCTTTATAAAAGTAATCCAGGAGAATATGGGAGGATTAACAAAGAAATCCTAGAAAGATCAGAATTGCAAAGGAGAACAAACTAAAAGAACAGTGCGTTGAAATAGAAACTCTTCAGAGAAAACACGACCATCTGAATGTTTATCGTAAAGTGAGAGAAGTAACAAGACAAAATAAAGCTAATAGAACAAATAAGCTGGTAGATGAGGAAGGATCGGTCATAGTGGATAGGGACGAAATTATGAACACGTGGAAAAGATACATTGAGCAACTGTTCTATGACAATCGACCAGAACCTAGCATGATAGATGGGAATACGGGTCCGATCATTATCGAAGAAGAGGTCAAGAGTGCAATAGGAACAGTGAAAGAGGGCAAGACACCAGGCCCAGACAACACAGAAATAGAATATCTTAAGCTTTTAAATGAAAGGCCGAATTCATAATTCTACCAAAAAAACCTGGGGCTAAAACATGTGGAGAGTATAGGACAATTAGTTTGATGAGCCACCTTTTGAAAGTGTTCCTTAAAGTAATTCATAGAAGAATATAAATAAACTATGTGAAGATCCGGTATCTCCTACACAGTTCGGTTTTAGGAACGCTGTTGGTACACGTGAAGCTTTATTCAGTGTACAAGTATTATTTCAACGCTGTAGAGACGTGAACGTTGACATCTATGCATGCTTTGTGGATTACCAAAAGGCGTTTGACAGAGTACAACACCACAAGATGATAAACAACCTGAAGAACATAGGACTGGATGATAAAGATATAAGAATCATTGAAAACCTGTATTGGAATCAATCGGCGTATGTGAGAATAGGAGAAGACCGTACGGATGATATAAAAATCCGTCGAGGTGTCAGACAAGGATGCATATTATCTCCACTATTATTTAATATTTATTCCCAACAGATATTTGAAGAGGCTCTGGCAGATCTTGATGTCGGAATTCTACTGAATGGTGAGAGAATGAATAATATTCAATACGCTGATGACACTGTCATATTCACCGATAACCTAGACGACCTAAATTTACTAATGAACAGAGTAACGAACTGCAGTCAGAGATACGGTCTTGATATTAATATAAGTAAAACAAAACTAATGGTGATTAGTAAGAACAAGTTACCTAATTGCCAACTAAAAGTCAGTCAGATAAACATTGAAAGAGTAAATAAGTACACATACTTGGGTACCAACATCAATGACCAGTGGGACCACTCACAAGAAATAAGAAGTCGTATCGAAAAGGCTAGAGCAGTATTCACTAAAATGAGCTCTATATTTAGAAATCATAACTTGACAATGGAAACAAAAGTAAGGTTTCTACGCTGCTATGTGTTCTCCATTTTATTTTATGGAGTGGAGGCATGGACTCTAACAGAGGCAGTAAGTAAAAGGCTTGGAGCCTTTGAAATGTGGCTGTATCGAAGGATGTTGGGAGTGTCATGGACGGATCGGGTCACAAACGAAAGAATTCTTCAAAGAATGAATAAAGAAAAAGAAGTTCTAGTTACCATCAAGCAACGTAAACTACAATATCTCGGCCACATTATGAGGAGTGAGGACAGATTTTGTCTATTACAAAATATACTTCAGGGCAAGGTGTGTGGAAGGAGGAGTGTTGGAAGAAGGAGAATTTCATGGCTCAAAAATCTTCGCACTTGGTTTTCAATGACCACAACGCAGCTGTTTAGAGCTGCAGTCAATAAAGTAATGATATCTAATATGGTTGCCAACATCCGGAACGGATAGGAACTAAGAGAAGAAGACTCGTTTGACATGTGTATCGTTGTTAATTAAGACATCAAATTCTATTTCCGAGTTCATAACCATATACTCCGTGTTTTCAAGGCTCACCTCTAGTCCCCATTCCTTGTAGTCTGTGTATAATCTCTTCAATACATATTCCATATCGAATGCATCTTGTGTTATTATTACTTGGTCGTCTGCAAAGTTTAACGATAATAATAGGTGTTTATCATTAATGGGGATGCCCATGCTTTGGCAAGTGCGGTTCCATTTCTTTAGAGCGTTGTCTACAAATATATTAAATAAGATTGGTGAAAGGCAACACCCTTGTCTTAGACCTTTTGTAATGTGGATAGCTTCCGAGAGATAACGTCCTTGTATCACCTATCCTATATTTTCATTATATAACTCTTTTATTGTTGTTATCATCCCTTCTTTTATTCCTACTGTTCTCAAGACATGCCAAAGTTTATTTTCTCGGTACACCATCGTATGCCTTCTTAAGATCTATAAAGGTCATATGTATTTCGTCATCTTTTTGGATCTTCTTTTCTATCAATTGTTGTAAAGTAAACAAGTTGTCTATACACGACCGGTCCGGAGTAAATCCGCTTTGGTTTTCGGATATCTTAGGTATAGGGTTATGAATGGAATAACATATCAGGTAAATGGCCTTCACGGCTTTGCTGGCATATACGCACTCTTTTGTCGAAATTTTTCATGACCGTTTTGCATAAATATGGCTGAATTTCGTTGATACAGCATTTAATTTCCTCCTTCAAGTCGTGGGTGGTCATGGGCTTGTTGACATAAACCTCAAAGAAAAAAGTCTAACGGCGTTAAATCACATAGTCTGGGCGGCCAATTCTGATCACCAAAACGGGACATTACACGACCAGGAAATGACTCATGCAGTAATTGAATTATTTCTCTGGCTGTATGGCATGTGGCACCGTCTTTTTGAATCCACATGTCGTCTACATCCATATCTTGCAATTTAGGCATAAAAAAACTGGATTATCATATCGCGATAACGATCATCATTAACTGTTATTGCCTGGCCAGCTACATTTTCGAAGAAGAATGGTCCGATGATGCCTCCAGCTCAAAATCCGCACCAAACAGTGACACGTTGTGGATGCATTTGTTTCGCAACAGTCACGAAGCTATCAAGATGAAAATGAGCCTCATCGCTGAAGATGATTTTTTTCGAAAAATCAGTATCCACTTGTTGTTGTTCCATAATCCATTCAACGAACTCTCTTCGTTGTGCGTGGTCAATAGGCTTCAGTTCTTGAGTCAATTGAACTTTGTAAGCATGAAGATGCAAATCTTTCGTGAGAATTCGCTGTAGAGAGCATCTCGAAATGTCCAATTCTTGATCACGGTGCCGAATTGATGTTCCTGGAGTCTCAGTAACACTCTCACGAAATGCTTTAATGTTTTGTGTCGAATGACTTGTTGAAGGACGACCAAAGCGTTTACGATCACTAATTGATCCAGCCTGCCTGAATTTTTCAATTAATCTCTTCACAGTTGATGAGGTTAAATCACTATTCCGACCATATTTTGTACGAAAATTCCGAACTGTAGCTGCCAAACTTTCATTATTTTAAAAATATTGCTCAACAATGAAAACACGTTGTGTTTTTTGTTTTGTTGGCAACATTTTACCATACAAATGGCGCCAAATTCAAATGTTGCCTGTATTTTGGGACACCTTTTACTTCATTAACTGACACTAAATAAAGTTTTGCAAAGATTTACAAATGCGTTATCGCACTTTCGTAGTACAACTATATTTTCAAGTCTTAGTTAAGCGTTTGAAAATGTAGTTGAACTATGAAATCGCGATAACGCATTTATAAATCTTTACAAAAATATATTTAGTGTCAGTTAACAAAGTAATTAAGTAATTATATTGTTCTGCATCAAATGTTTTAAAATGTTAAGGTACATATTTATTATTTGTTTACAAATACACGCAAAGTTTTTCGGACCAAAATATTGAAATTTACGGGACTTATGCTCTAGTAACGAGACAGGTGAAAAAAAGTAGCTCCACTGCTGCCGTGATTGGTGCCTCTACATTGCCTGGAATCAAAAAAAAAAAAGAAAAAAACAAAGTGATCATCTATAATATATATAAAATGCAACGTCTCTCTGTCTGTCTGTCTGTCGGTCCGTTAATGCGCTTATCACTGGAGAACCACTTATCCGATTTACGTACTTTTTTTTTTAAAACATACATATATTCTCTGGCCAGGTTATAGGCTATATTTTATTACGATAGGTAGCATAACGAATGAGCAGTGACGATAATAGTGAATGGAGTCGGAAAAAAGTGTGCCGCTAGCGCGTTCCTTTGCAATACAGCCTAAACCATTAAATATGGAACAATACTATGAAGCAGAGAATATCTATAATCGACAATATATATAAAATGCAATGTCTCTTTGTCTCTCCATTAGTGCGTTTATCACGCGAGAACCACTTATCCGATTTACGTGTCTTTTTTTAAATTCGTACATATATTCTTCGGCCAGGTTATATAATAATAATAATAATCTATATCTATAATATATATAAAATGCAACGTCTGTCTGTTTGTCCATTAGTGCGTTTATCCGATATACGTAATTTTTTAAATTCATACATTGACCTGGTTATAGATATATATTTTATTACATCTATGATATATATATATATATATATATATATATATATATATATATATATATATATATATATATATATATATATGCAACGTATCTCTGTCTGTCTGTCTATCCGTTAGTGTGCTTATCACTGGAGAACCACTTATCCGATTTACGCACTTTATTTTTAAAACATACCTATGTTCTCTGGCCAGGTTATCTATAATCTTACATATATAATATATATAAAATGCAACATCTCTCTATCTATCTGTCTGCCTGTCTGTCTTTCTGTCCGTTAGTGCGCTTATCACTGGAGAACCACTTATCCGATTTACGTGCTTTTTTTTAAAACATACATATGTTTTCTGGCCAGGTTATCTATCTATAATATATATAAAATGCAACGTCTCTCTCTCTGTCTCTCTGTAAGTATAAATAATGGGAGAAAGGAGAAATAATGGGAGATAAGCGGAGATAAGTCTAGATAATGGGAGTTATGGTGAGATAATGGGAGATAAGGAGAAATAGTGGGAGATAAAAAGAAATATTGCGAGATAAGTCGAGATAAGTCTAGATAATGGGAGATAAGGTGAAATAATGGGAGATAAAGAGAAATAATGGGAGATAAGGAGAAATAATGCGAGATGAGCAGAGATAAGCCTAGATAATGGAAATTATGGAGAGATAATGGGAGATAAGGAAAAATAATGGGAGATAAGGGGAAATAATGGCAGATATTTTATTACGTTAGATAACATAAGAAATAAGCAGTGACGATAGTAGTGAATCAAGTCAACGCGAGCGGAGCCGCGGGCACGGCTAGTTAAAATATAATTTTCACCAAAAAAGTGTCCGCTTTTTGCATGTCAAATTGACATTTTTGGTTCAATCGAAAAATCCATGGTCCATGGTACGACAAAACATGTCCTTAACATGCAAAAAAAATTTAAGTCGATACAATGAATTATTTCGAGTTACAGCGCCATGCAGTTTTGAGAAAAACGCAATTAAAGAATGACTAACGTGTAACACATAAATAATGATCTCTTGCCACGTACTTACCTTTGTGACTATTTTCAGTTCACTAATATTAGAACTTCTATGGACGTGATGACGTCACGTATTGGAATATTAATACCTGCTCCGGTTCGCGTGACGCTTCCAAAAGTGAGTTTATAGCCCCTCGAGCAGCTGTGCCTGGCGAGAGCTGCATTTTCGAAAATAAACATAGACTGACTTTGATACTTCGACCTCTTATTCTATACATATAGAAGCATCGAAATATGTAAAAGAAAATTGATTTTTTGAAATTATCCCACTCGTATGGCCCCTTAAAAATTTTCTATATTATTGGCCAATAGAGGATTGCCATTTAAATGATGGTGATTCAGTAGTCCAATTCCCATCAGCGTCGATGATCTCCTGACGTCTTCGGGGCATAATTTCGACGAAATTTTCCGCATATTCTTGGGGCAAAGGTTTTCAAACTACCCGAATTTGTCTTGACAGCTGCTTCACTGTTACTATTTTTAACTGCGAAGCTTTTGCTTGACGTACGACCACACGTTCACGATTGGGTTTGCGTATTGTGACTGAGATTGCCAAGATAGTATGATGGTAGTATTGACATACCACCGTTTGGCAGGCAGTACTAACTCTTTCTTCTAAATCTGGAACATTTTTTCAGCTTTCAAATTGTAGGCTCAGGGTGTTTCACGGTGTGCTGAATCAATAGGTTAGTAGTAATTGACCAGGCTCATGGGGTGATAACATAACCCCAAATGAAACGTCATCGGAAAAAATGACATAAACTCCAGTCTCGATCTCAGCAATAATTTCTTGATTATACTAGCCAACAGATGAGTGCAACTCGTTTTTGCTTTAGTTAAATGAGGATTTTCGGAAAAACATAATAATAATTTTTTTGTTCTGTCCGATACTTTTCCTCTCGAATCACGTTCTGCTAGGCCATCAACCTTTTTTAACTAAAAGTATGGTTTCACCTCCTTACTAGTGAATGCCCTCGACTTGCCCATTTACTTAGCAGTGGCTGTAAGCATCATTTTTGGACCTTTTGGATGATTACGAAGCGTGAACCGTATGCAGCACTGATGTTCAACGTGTACTATTTAACCATAAATAAGGTGAAAAATAAATCTCTTTCCAGTGTGCACTGTTTCCAGGGGTGCCAACCATAACCTCAAAAGCCCCCAAAAGTGCTACTGAAATGAAATGATTCGAAAAGGGTTTGGAGACGAAACCCTGAGCCTTAGATCTATTTTCGATGGCCCTACCGATTTAAGACTGGCTGACCTTCAAGGGAAGATGACGAGCGTTCCGGAAGACCTTCGACTGCAACCACGCCTGAATGCATCCTTAAAGTTCAACAAATAATTCGTTGAGACTATTGTCGGACAATTCTGAACATCTGACGAACCTTCCATTGGTTAGAAAGCAGCCAAAGTCTTGGAACGAGAACAGTTTCCTCCTGCATCACAACAATGCATCGGCTCACATTCGTTCTGTACGCAACAGTTTTTGCCGAAGAATGCTCATATTCGTGGACTTCGAAAAGGCTTTTGATTCTGTAAAAAATGGAATTTCTTTTACCGATTACACGTTCTCACTTGATTAACTCTCTAACATCTACATACATATATAACACTTGGTGATATTGCTTTAGTGCAAGAAAGTGGATGGGGTGCGAGTTGATAAATTTTGGTTAATTTCAGTATATTATGAGAATTTTCCATGCTTTTTATGTGAGATAATGAATAAATTGTAAGTATAATTATTTTTAATCAAACATATCAGGGTTCCAAGAGGTGAGAGTCTGAATTAGAGAGGTCGCTTCGAGCACAATGATGATACTAACACTATTAATAACATTATTTTGAGAGATTCTACAAATGTATAAATTAATAACATAAACATACAAACAGATTAAACTCGAAAAATAAGTTTATATGAAAGTTAAACACGTAGGCTGAAAAGTTTTTGATCTGACACATAGATGTCGCTCCTTTCAAAAAATCCATATGATTTTTAGGAAGTAGCAACCTTCAAACGATACATGTCAAAATTTCATGACATTTCGACAATTAGTTTACAAGTTACATTGGTTTTAGTGACACTACTTTTGATATTGTCAGAACAATTGGAAAAATCGAATTTCGTGTGTTGATTAAACGCTGTTTTTTGATTTTCAAGCAAAGTAATGACTTGGTAAGTGTTACAGGGACTCTGCCCCTGGAAAATCAAACATCACTTTAAACGTGGTCGTGCAGACACAAATGCTGCTGAACGCTCTGGTTGAGGTGGTGGCTGCGGAAAACATCAAAAAAATCCACAAGATTGTTTTGGATGACTGTAAAGTGGAATTGCGTGAGATAGCTGACACCCTAAAGGTGTCAAAAGTACGTGTTGGTCATATTTTGCATGAACATTTGGGCACGAGAAAGCTCTGTTCAAGATGGGTACCGCGTTTGCTCACAGTGGACCAAAAACCACAACGTGTTGATCATTCTGAGCGCTGGTTGGACCTGTTTAAGCGGAATAAAAATGATTTTTCATGCGATATGTGACAACGGATGAAACATGGATCCACCACTACACACCGGAATTAAATCAGTAGTCAGCTGAGTGGACCTCAGCCGGTGGAAGCCACCCGAAGAGACCAAAGACACAACAGTCGGCTGGGAAGGTTTTGGCCTTTGTATTTTGGGATGCGCATGGAATAATTTTCATCGACTATGCCGAGAAGGGAAAAACCATCAATAGCGAATATTATATAAAATTATAAAGCAGAAATCGCAAAGAATCGGCCCCAAATGAACAAGAAAAAAAGTACTACTTCATCAAGACAATGCACCGTGTCACAAGTTAATGATTTACGATGGCAAAATTGCATGAGTTGAAGTTCGAATTGCTTCATCATCCACCATGTTCTCCAGATTTGGCCCTCAGCGACTATTGTCTATTCGTAGACCTTCAAGAACAAAAAAATGCTCGTGGGAAAGAGATTTGGCTCCAATGACGAAGTTATGGCCGAAACTGAAGCCTATTTTGAAGGCAAAGACAAATCCTTCTACAAGAAAGGTATAGAAATGTTAGAAAAAACGTTGGATTGACTATGTCGCTCCTGAAGGAAACTTTACTGATGAATTAAGTCGAATTGTGCAAAAAAAAAAATGTTTCAAGTAACTAGACCTAAAATTTTAAACCTACGTGTTATATGCTAAATAGACAGAAATCGAAGAAGTAAAGTCGTAAAAATATATGACAAAAAGTTTTTTTTATAGACAAACAGGAAAACCAACATGTTTGTATTCTAAAACACGTATTATAGTATTTACCCTTTTTAAAATTCTTAGAGTCCTGTAAATTATATTATATTTTCACTATTATGAAACATTTTGTTCACGTTTTGGATCAGTTATTACAGATTGGGGAGTTTTTTTTTTTAGTTATTGGCTCAAAATACTTTCGAAACTATACAATATTTACCAATTCTCACCTCTTTCACTTCCTTCTCCTTAAAAGATATCGTCTAAAAATTATAAGCTCCTTCTATTGTATGCATTCTATGTATACCAAATTTGAAATCGATGTGTGGTTTCGTTTTGGGAATTCTCGTGTCGACAGACGAAAAGGCACACCGACAGACAAACTGACAGAAGACTATGATACCTTTAGACCTGTAGACCTAAACGTCATAGATTTTTGCATTATTTAGGTATTATTTTAGCTTATTTTTCAACATAATATATGTTACGTGAATAACGTGAAAAAATGCACGTAGTTATAAATGTGTACGATACTTTAATCAGCGGTATGAGGATCATGAATCACAAAATAAGACTACTGATAATATAGGGTTGTTGTGAAATTCGATGATTATTTCATAATACGCACACCATAAACTTCGAGTTTTCTGCTCCAGTTCTTGAAAAACTATTTTCAGTTTATAAGATTAACTAGCCGGGCCCGCGGCTCCGCTCGCGTGGACTTGATTCATTACTGTCGTCACTGTTTATTCCTTATGTTACCCAACGTAATAAAATATCTGCCATTATTTCCCCTTATCTTCCAATATTTCTCCTTATCTCCCAATTTCTCTGCATAATTTCCATTATCTCGGCTTATCTCTGCTCATCTCCCATTATTTTTCCTCATTTCCCATCATTTCTCCTTATCTCCCATTATCTCACCTTATCTTCCATTATCTAGGCTTATTTCGACTTATCTAGGCTTATCTCGACTTAACTCGCAATATTTCTCCTTATCTCCCATTATTTCTCCTTATCTCCCATTATCTCGCCATAACTCCAATTATATAGACTTATCTCTACTTATCTCCCATTATTTCTTCTTATCTCCCATTATTTATACTTATCTCCCATTATCTCACCTTATCTCCCATTATCGAGGCTTATCTCAACTTATCTCCCATTATTTCTTATTATCTCCCGTAATCTAGCCTTATATTGAATTATATAGAACATATGTATAAATTTATAAAGACGCGTAAATCGGATAAATGGTTCTCCAGTGATAAGCACACTAACGGACAGACAGACAGACAGAGAGACGTTGCATTTTATATATAATATAGATATTCTTTGCTACATGATATTGTTCCATATTTAATGGTTTACCATGTTTAAAAAAAAGCACGTAAATTGGATAAGTGGTTCTCAGTGATAAGCGCACTAACGGACAGACAGACAGACAGAGATACGTTGCATTTTATATATATTATAGATGTAATAAAATATATATCTATAACCTGGTCAGAGAACATATGTATGAATTTAAAAAATCACGTCAATCGGATAAGTGGTTCTCGAGGGATAAGCGCACTAACGGACAGACAGACAGACAAAGAGATGTTGCATTTTATGTATATTATAGATATAGATTATTATTATTATTATTATTATATAACCTGGCCAAAGAATACATGTATGAATTTAAAAGAAGACACGTAAATCGGATAAGTGGTTCTCGCGTGATAAATGCACTAATGGACAGACAGGCAGACAAAGAGACATTCATTTTATATATATTATAGATTATAGATTACAGATATTCTCTGTTACATAATATTGTTCTATATTTGATGGTTTAGGCTGTGTATTGCAAGGGAACGCGCTAGCGGCAACTTTTTTCCGCTTGATTCACTATTATCGTCACTGCTCATTCTTTTATGCTACCTATCGTATTAAAATATAGCCTATAACCTAGCCAGAGAACTATGTATGTTTAAAAAAAAAAAAGTACGTAAATCGGATAAGTAGTTCTCCAGTGATAAGCGCACTAACGGACAGACAGACAGACAGAGAGACGTTGCATTTTATATATATTATAGATTAGAAAGCAATAATTGTCTCGAAAAATTATGCATTCCATTTTATAATATGGCAGGAAAAACTAAACCCTCTGTGAGTTCTTCAAAACGTATTATGTAAGACTGAGTTAACAGAGGTAGGAACATTCACAGATTTTGTTACACTTTTTTTTAAATTATGGTACTTGACACGACTTCTTAACCGGTCTATACGTATTTATTTAGAAGAAAAGAAATGATGGCGTCTTAATTTGGGCAAAATTTCAACTTTGCTCAACAGGACCATCTCAGTTTCATCCCACTGTACAGTGGGGCGGGCAGGCGACAGTTGTTTTTATCTAAAACGAAAAAGAGATGAGAATATGCGGAATGGGGATGTTGGGGTTGTAATATTGACGTTTCTATTTGCGATTTAATTATGCATGTTGTCTTTTTTTACTGGTTTGTGTCTCCCTTTTTATATGTACGCATCAACCCCGACATATTATATTTTTAATGTGGAACTTATATTATACGTTTTAAAAAATATACGACTAATTTTAAATAAAATTAAAATATTAATTTTATTTTAGTTAATTAATAATATTGAAACATTATTTTATAATTAGTTATAGAAAATCTTTATAAAATATCCAAAATAATAAAATTTATTGGATTAGACAATTTGTAATACAGTGAAGTCCGTTTATAACGAACTTCAAAAAATCACTAAAAATGGTTCGCTATATCCGAAGTTCGTTACAAACAGTAAACAAAATTTAATATCATTTATCACTACTTTTTTTTATCTAGATTAGGCGCTAATGCTTAGAAAAATGAATAATAATAATTATTATTAAATTGAAAAAAGAAATCGTTCAAAGGAAAATAAAATAAGTCACACTAAAGTTATTATGTTTGTTGGTACATATACGAGTATAAACGAAAACATTAAAATACGTAGTTTATATAATAAAAGCAGTAATTTTCATTTGTACAGTTTTACTTGAAAAAAAAATGGTGTTTATATCGGGTGGCGCATAAGTAACGCTATGATTTATTTAATGAATAACTTTTTCCTTCTGATTTTATTTAACGTTGGCGTTTATTAAAATTGAGAATATAGTTTGGAAATATGTTCACATTATGTTTTGAAGATAATATCTTTCAAATGGTGCCCATTGTTTGCTTCGACCTGAGGTGCTCTTTCCAGAGCATTTCCCATAGCTTTTCTTAGAATTTCAGGTCCCAGCGCCCTCACTTCTTCTCGGATATTCACCTTAAGCTGTTGGATGGTTTTTGGCTTATTGGCATATACCTTACTCTTTAGGTAACCCCAAAGAAAAAATCGGGAGACGTTAAATCGGGCGAACGCGGTAGGCAGTTAAAATCAGAAAAACGCGATATTATTCGATCGGCAAAAATTTCGCGCAGGAGAGCCATAGCTGGACGAGCTGTGTGAGCTGTGGCTCCATCTTGTTGGAACCACAATTCTGGATTGTTCTCTACCTCGGGCCTTAAAAAATTTTCAATCATTGCCCGGTATTGAATGCCATTCACATTAACCGCAACTCGTTCGTCGTTTTCGAAAAAATATGGTCCAATGATCTTTTCTGAAGTTATTCACACCATACTGGGCATTTAAGTGGGTGCATTTGATGTTCAACAATTATTCTTGGATTTTGGGTGCCCCATATTCTGCAATTTTGTTTATTCACATGACCATTGAGGTGGAAATGGGCCTCATCGCTCATTATGAGTTTGTGAATAAACTCGTTGTTTTCTAGGCACAATTCTTACAAACGGCGACTATATTGAATGCGTCTTTGTGCATCATTTGGTTTTAACTCATGAACCAATTGAATCTTATATGGGAAAAGGTGTAAATTATGTAAAATTCTTTGCAAAGGCCGCCTAGACATCACCAACTGCTGAGAACGTCGCCTGGTGGAAGTTTCGGGGTTTTCCTCAATACTTGCTTGCACCCGAGCAATGTTCACATAATTTCGAACTGCACGAGGTCTTCCAGCCCGCGGAAGATCACAGACAGCCCCTTGTTGCCGAAAACGCTGAACCAATCGGTAAATTGTTGGAGCGCTAGGTGCATTTCGAACATGAAAGAAATTTCGATATTATCTTTGTGTCTGAATAATCGAATGCTGACTTTCATAATAAAATTGAACAACTTTGGTTCTTTGTTCTGTGCTGAGTCTTTCCATCATAAATTTCCCAAGATTTTCAAAGTTAATTCTGAAAAAAAAAAAAATAAAAAAAAGACGTTAACAAAAAATGTATTCACTTATTAAATGATAACGTTACTTATGCGCCACCCTATATAATTGTCAAGGTCACAAAAACTACTCCGTATATGTTCAGGAACTTCACGAGATTCCAAAAAATTGTTTCATTCAGTTCTGAAATGGATGGAACATAAATATTATCTCCTTCTCTAAGCTCGTCTTCGTCGTCATTATCGCTTAAAATCTTTCCAGAAGTCGCTGATGTCACAATTTGATTATCAGTTAATATTTCTTTTGTCATTAATTATCAGCACATATATATTCTTTAAAATTAAAGTGAGTAAACATCTTTTTAATGTCGATTTCCACTGTACTTTGTTGACTGTCAGCATCGTAAACAAATTCTAGACAATCAGCGGAATCTTCTCGATGTTTTTCAATCCACTGAGTCAACAGTAGCTCATCTTCTGAGTCATATATACATTCCTTCCTTAAAAATCCGCCATGCTTAAAACAATTTGCAATGGTTTCTCTACTGACTCTTTGCCAACCATATGGATAAAGTTTATAACGTCCAAGAGAGTTACCTTTATCGATCGTCTCTAACATTTTCATAACTAAAATCTTTCTATAATGACATTTTAAGGAATACACCTTGATCCGTAGGCTGGAGCTTTGCACTTGTGTTTAGAGGCATAAAAACCAATTTTATTTGCTGTAGATCCACTTTAGGGTGCGTTGGACAGTTGTCCATCAAAAGTAATATTTTTCTGTTTGTGAATTTTAATTCTTTGTCCCATTCGATCAGTTCGTTTTTAAAAATTCTGATGTCATCCAGGCTTTACTGTTTGATTCGTACTTTACTGGTAAATGTTTGTTTTTAAAACACCGGGGATTGGCGGACTTTCCTATCACCAACAACTTTCTGTTCTCTGTTCCAGACATATTTGCAGTTACCAACACAGTAATCCTTACTTTTGATAATTTTCCACCAGCACAATTCTCTCCGATAAACTTTAATGTTTTATCAGGCGTCATCTTGTAGAACAAACCCGTTTCATCCGCATTAAGAATCTCCATATATTCATAACTTTCTCGAATTTCCGGCCATACATTGGCCAACCATTGATCAACAACAGTCATATTCAGTGCTAGTTTCTCCTACTATCTATCTTACCCCGTCAACCGTCTCTGCTAATGGATGCCACCCCGAAAGAAGCAGCAGAAGTCATTGCTCTATTGCAAGAAGGGCATAGCCCATGTGTAGTCGCTACGCAACTACACCTGAGCCAGTCAGCTAACTCCAGAATCTACAAACGTTACCAAAAGGCTGACGCCTTTACACAGAGACCAGGATTAGGAAGAAGTAGGTGTACCTCGAGGTGACACGACCGCTTCATTATCAACACAACTCTAAGAAATCATCACTTGACCGGAGTTGAGGTCCGGCAGGAGGTCGGACTGTCAGTCAATGGACAGCCATAAGAAGACTTAAAGAAGCTTATCTAACTCCGAAGAAACCAGCTAACGAACCCAAATTGACAGCAGTCCATCGACAAGCGCGACTTAGATTTGCCCGAGAACATGTCGACTGGTCCTTAGAGCAATGGCGCTCCGCTTTATTTTCCGTCGAATTTCGAATGTGCCTAAATGGCAATGATGGAAAAAGACGCGTCTCTAGGAGGTCTGGAGAGTGCTGTATTACTAAAACGGTCGCCTACGGCGGAGATTCTATCATGGTATGGGTAGTACTAATATTATATCGCTTTTAAAATCGTTCAATCCAACTTCTAGAACAGTTGAACTCGGTATTCTCTATTTTCCTTCCCAATTCACTAGCTTGCTCTTGTAAAGTATAGCCGGTAATAGGAACATATTCATGTCGTTTTTGACTAAACCATTGAAGGAGTCCTTTATCGACTTGGTCATGTGCAGATTTTCTTACTTTTTTACAACTAAAGTTTCTTTTATCATAGATTGATAAGATTTCTTGCCTCTCCTATACGGTAGAAACCGTAGATTTAGTTAAATCCAACTGTTTGCAAACATCACTTTGTTTAACTCCATTTTCTATTTTCCTTATAATATCGTGTTTGTCTTTTAAGGTAAACGCTTTACGTTTTCGTGTACCCATTTTAAAATAAGAACTTAAACATTCACTTTCCTACTTTGATCAAATATGCATTAAAACCGCATAACACAACAAGTGAATTGAAAATAATACTACTGGAACTAGCGATGCGACGGAAGTAAGTAGAATAGGGGTTCCCAGCGAGTTTCGGTGAATTCCCTAGATCAAGTCGCGCGACATTGAGCACAGGGAGTGGCAAGTTCGTTATAAACGGACACAAAACATCCAAATTTGGTTCGCTTTATCCGGAAGTTCGTTATAACCGGGTTCGTTATAACCGATAAAAAGTTTTGCATTGGTCTTATGGAAGTTTTTTCGTTTTTTAAACCAGGAATTCGCTATAAACGGGTTGGATATAAGCAGACTTCACATTATTTGGGGTAATAAGAACTTTCAGAATTTACATTTCCTTCCTTAAATAGTTATTGTTAAAACAACACGTAGAAGTTAAGTTTAAATAAGCAGACTCATAAATATACGAGGCTGGTTTGAAAAGTCCGTGCAAAGTCCGAGAGATGGCACCACCGCCGCGTATCGAGGTCATGTTTAGTTAGTAGCATCTCTTGAATGAACGCACACCAAGTTTCAGCCATATTGGTCTATTTCTTTGTGTTTGGCATTCGTGTGAATCAAGGAAGTCGAGTGATTTTCAAGAAATGGACGAAAAAGAATTTCGTGTGGTGATTAAACATTACTTTATGAAAGGCAAAACGCCTCAGGAGACTAAAGAGAAGTTTGATAAACATTATGGTGACTCTGCACCTTCAATTAGAACAGTTTATAAGTGGTTTCAAAATTTTCGGACTGGCCATATGGGCACAAGTGACGCTGAACGTTCTGGACGGCCTGTGGAGGTTACGACTCCAGAAATCATTGATCAAATCCATGATATGGTGATGGATGACAGAAGAGTTAAGGTGCATGAGATTGCTAGAGCTGTGGGCATCTCGACTGAACGGGTACATAATATTTTGCATAAACATTTGGACATGAGAAAGCTATCCGCAAGATGGGTGCCGCGATTGCTCACGCTTGACCAAAAACGGAATCGTATGAAGTGTTGCAAGGATGGTTTGCAGCTGTTCCAGAAGAATCCGGAGGACTTTAAGCGTCGTTTCGTCACTGTGGATGAAACATGGATACATTACTATACTCCTGAGACCAAACAACAATCTAAACAATGGGTTACCAACGGGGAATCTGCACCAAAAAAGGCGAAGACCGTTCCTTCGGCCGGAAAGGTTATGGCGATTGTCTTTTGGGATTCGCAAGGGATAATCCTCATCGACTATCTGGAAAAGGGTAAAACTATTACAGGTGAATATTATTCATCGTTATTGGACCGTTTGAAAACCGAGCTGCAAGAAAAACACCCGCGATTGCCCCACAAGAAAGTCCTTTTCCATCAAGACAACGCACCAGCACACACTTCAGCAGTTGTGGTCGCAAAATTAATGGAAATAGGATTCCAACTCGTTTCACATCCCCCCTATTCTCCAGACTTGGCTCCCTCGGACTATTATTTGTTCCCCAATTTGAAGAAATGGCTGGCGGGACAAAGATTTTATTCAAATGAGGAGGTGATTGCAGACACTAATGGATATTTTGCAGACTCGGACAAATCCTATTATTCGCAAGGGATCAACAAACTAGAACATCGTTGGACGAAGTGAATAAGCCTAAAAGGAGACTATGTCGAAAAATAAAAAAGGTTTACCCCAAACACATAAGTAGTTTTTATTTTTGCACGGACTTTTCAAACCAGCCTCGTATGCAATATTTTTAAATCACACGAACTTATAAAAAGCATCTATTTTGCAAATTTTGCTAAAGTCTCTACTAAGTACTCGTTCATCAACTCAAAGGTTTTTTCCTAAAACACCAGGTCAGTTGTATTTTAATGAATGGCGCTCAACATAGGGTCAAATTAATATGTATGTTAAGCTGTAAACCAAAGTAACAAATTGGTAAAGTAATTTATTCCCATGCTTATTGTATTGGGTATTACAACTCGATGTTTTAATTAATAGGTACCTAGTTTATTTAATAGATTAGAATCACAATAAAAAATTAGCACACGAAGGGCTTTTACAAATTGCAAATATTGAAAAAATGGCATAATTTTGAGCTTCCTTCATTACAAGAATTCTAAAATAGGTGAATAATATGAGGGCGTATTGATAAGTTTCTAACTTAACATAGAAAGAACAAGCAAATCTAAAAAAAAAAATTGTTTATTCAACGTAATCTCCTTTCAACTTTACACTTAGGGCAACGAATATAAAATAAATTTTAACACCTTTGGAGAACAAAATTTTGTCTTGTTTTACAAGCTTAGTCAAAAATTACTATTTTTTCATTTGAACGAAATTTGTCTCCTTCCAAATTTTTTTTTTGTAAATATTGGACTGCTATCCAGAGCAATCCTATTAGTTTTTGACGATGAGTCAATAAGTTTTGAAAGCGACTCCGAATAAGCATCACTTGAACCAAATATTGAACACCATCTTGAAGTTTCATCTGTCATATGAACACACCCTAAATTTCAAATCGATCTGTCAAGCCATTCATTATTTATCAGCTGGTCAGAGTAGACGTGTTTGGTTTTTTTTTAAAAATAAAAAAAATCGAATATCATGCAGTGATTCAATTTTTTGTTTTGGAAGGTTTATCGGCAATACAAAGTTCATAGATGGACTCTAGAGTTTAAACGTAGTCGTACAAGCGTCAATGATGATCAACGTTCAGGACGTCCAAAAATTAGAACAACTAACAAAAAACTCTTGTACAAGTACAACTTATGATAATGTAACAACGTCAATTAAACGTCGATGATTTATCTGAGGCTATAGGCATCTCACATGGATCAGTACATGAGATTTTAACTAGTGTTTTGGGTATGAGAAAGCTATACACAAGATGGCTGCCGCCTTTGCTCGCACTCGACAGAAACTTTCTCAACAACATGTGGTTCGTTCCACAAAAAATAAAACTGATTTTGTGCGTCGATTTGTAATTGTACAGATCAGACTTAGGTTAACCAGTATGATCCTAAACGGCTGCAACAAACCACGCAGTGGACTGAGCCCGGCTGGCCTCAAAAGATGAAAAATTCTTCTGGTGCGGAATCTATTCTTTGATAGAAAGATGAGAAAAAGTCATAGCTAACGATTGCCAATACTTTGATTATTAAGGTAATTTTGGTGATGGAAATAAACCCTTAAATGTTGCGAAAAAATCGACATTATTAACCGAAACACCTGTTATATATATATATATATATATATATATATATATATATATATATATATATATATATATATAGATATAGATATATATAGATATATATAGATATATATAGATATATATAGATATATATAGATATATATAGATATATATATATATATATATATATATATATATATATATATATATATATATATATATATAGATATATATAGATATATATATATATATATATATATATATATATATATATATATATATATATATATATATATATATATATATATATATATATATATATATATATAGATATATATAGATATATATAGATATATATATATATATATATATATATATATATATATATATATATATATATATATATATATATATATATATATATATATATATATATATATATATATATATATATATATATATATATATATATATATATATATATATATATATATATATATATATATATATATATATATATATATATATATATATATTATATATATATATATATATATATATATATAAGCAAAGTGGTTATCAGTATCAGTATATTCAAAACTACTCCCCTTACCTCTTCTTTCCCACCTCTTTAACCTTTCATTGGTTTGGTCGTAAATGATTATACTTAAAATGTGTTCACTATCTATTCAAAAACATGGAAACACTCTCATGATACTATTAAACCAGATCGCTACTACAAATACACACTAACATCCATACTTGAAAATAAAGATTGCAAGCTTTACTGGGACATCAGTATCCATACAGACTCCGCCAATAGACCAGATATTACTTTTCAGTGCAAAAAAGGAAAAGTCACCTATCTAATTGACATAGTTGTCCCTAACGACACAAACATCCAAACGAAATACACAGAAAGAATCTCCAAATATACAGACCTTGCAAGAGAAATAAAAAGGCTATGGAAACAAGAAAAAGTCATCATTGTCCCCCTCATCATATCAGCCACATGCCTTACAACAATAATATTCACACCACACTTAGTGCAATTAGGACTCAACAGAAACATACACAGAAACATTCAGACGTCAGTGATTTTGAAAACATGTAATATTGTCAGATTATTCCTTAATAAACAATGGTAATAGCGTTTGTGCTGACTTGACTTGGGCACGTCAGCTAAACATGGAACCATACTGAGAGAAAGAGGAACAAAAGTACATTAATAATATTATTTTAAGAGATTCTACAAATGTATTAAATAAGTTAATAACATAAACATACTAACGGATCAAACTCAATCTCAAAACTTTATATAAAATGTATATGCTAAATAGACAGAAACTGAAGAAAAATAAATTTTAACACCTTTCAAGAACAAAATTATTATTTTTTCATTTGAACAAAGTTTGTCTGCTTCCAAATATTTCTTTTGTAAATATCAGACTACTATCCAGAGCAATTCTATTAGTTTTTGACGATGAGCCGTGGTTTAAGCAAAGTAGTTATCAGTATCAGTATATTCAAAACTACTCCCCTTACCCCTTCTTTCCCACCTCTTTAACCTTTCATTGGTTTGATCATAAATGATTATACTTAAAATTTGTTCACTATCTAAGCAAAAACATGGAAACACTCTCATGATACTATTAAACCAAACCAAACTTATCTTTCTCCACCCCTTTTAGTCTCAGATCGCTACTACAAATACACACCAACATCCATACTTGAAAATAAAGATTACAAGCTCTACTGGGATATTAGTATCCATACAGACTCCGCCAATAGACCAGATATTACTTTTCAGTGCAAAAAAGGAAAAGTCACCTATCTAATTGACATAGCTGTCCCCAACGATACAAACATCTAAACGAAATACACAGAAAAAATCTCCAAATGCATAGACCTTGCAAAAGAAATAAAAAGGCTATTGAAACAAGAAAAAGTCATCATCGCCTCCGTCATCATATCAGCCACATGCTTTACAACAATAACATTCACACCACACTGCAATTAGGACTCAACAGAAACATACACAGAAACATTCAGACGTCAGTGATTTTGAAAACATGTAACATTGTCAGGTCATTCCTTAATATACAATGGTAATAGCGTTTGTACTGACTTGGCTTGGGCCCGTCAGCTAAACATGGAACCACATTGACCAAATGTAAGAAAGAAGAACTTTTTTATGATAAATAATACTATTATTAATATAATCTCGAAATACACAGACCTTGCAACAGAAATAAAAAGGCTATGGAAACAAGAGTCATCATTGTCACCCTTGTCACATCAGCCACAGGCCTTATACGAACAACATTCACACCACACTTAGTACAATTAGGACTCAATACAAACATACTCAAAAACATTCAGAAGTCAGTGATTTTGAAAACATGTAACATTGTCAGATCATTCCTTAATAAACAATGGTAATATCGTTTGTGCTGACTTTACTTGGGCTCGTCAGCCAAACTTGGAACCATATTGACCAAATTTGAGAAGGAGGAACAAAAGTACATTAATAATATTATTTTAAGAGATTCTACAAATGTATTAAATAAGTTAATAACATAAACATACAAACGGATCAAACTCAAACTTAAAACTTTATATAAAATTTATTAGCTAAATAGATAGAAACTGAAGAAAAAAAAACATTTTGTCTTGTTCTGCAAACTTAGTCAAAAATTACTATTTTTTCATTTGAACGAAATTTGTCCCCTTCCAAATTTTTTTTTTGTAAATATCAGACTACTATTCAGAGCAATCCTGTTCGTTTTTGACGATGAGCAGTGGTCTAAGCAAAGTAGTTATTAGAGTCAGTATATTCAAAACTACTCCTCTTACCCTTTCTTTCCCACCTCTTTAACCTTTCATTGATTTGATCATAAATGATTATACTTAAAATTTGTTCATTATCTATCCACCTTTTACTAAACTGATATCACTCGAAGATTATAGTCTCCTTTCGTTCTTGAAGTATTACATGTGTAACAAATTTGAAATCCATAACTCATTTTGTTCGAGAGTTATGGTTCTAAAAGACATATAAACACACACATAGGCAGATAAACAGTCGGACAAACCTACAGAGCGGAAAAAATGGTAAACTATGTTTTTTGTGATCTAAGGAAACGTGAAGAAATGTAGGAATCTAAGAGGGTGATTTTTTACGAATACAATTCTTTACTTAGCAAGAGAAGTAAAAATACACAACTTTTGTACCGTATGGAAATATAAATTTTAGTTTTTTAAGAATTTTAATATTTAAAATGTAGTGTAAAAAACAAAAAATGTCTCATATTTACATTAAGTACATAATATTTTCACTAGTCATTATGTATTTACTTCAAACGAGTTCGTAAGGCTTAATAAAAACCACGTGAAAATATTCGGCAAAATTTTTAATTTAATTACAAGAGCCCCGCCAAATCAGCGCGCAACAATCTTTGCAGCGCGCAAGAATGCAAAATAATTTTTAATGATTTACAATTTCTTTTAAATTTCAAGTAGAACTAAAAATAATTAAAACGCACGGCAGGTAGCACTGCCTGTTATATAAAATACAATAATTTGTCTCTCGAAAATGGAAGACAGTCGTTCAAACAAGTTTTCGAATACCAATTAGGAAATATCCCCTAAAAAATAATAGTAGAACTAGTAAAAGGGGATGCTGTGTTAAAGCAAAGAATAAAAGAGGGTGAGTTTATGCGTAGGTGAATAGCACGCACATTTTATGAAATGAGAGGGGGTCAAAGGGGTAAAGGGGAGATCCGGTGTTAAAAAGTACGATCGATATGAATATGCTTTAAAATGTGGATTTTATTTCAACAGGCTGTCGGATTTCGGAGGGTTGTTGCACCACCGAGGTGCGTGCGAGATTAGATTTGTTTTTGTAGGATTTGGGTTAAATGATTGAAAGTACGAAACTCGCGAAATCAGAGGAATAGCGACGAATTCTGGTATTCATAACCGGTCAAGTGCAAGTTGAACTTGCGCAACTAGTGTTCCGTACGTTGATTGCTTTTAAAACAACAAATGTTGTAACGGAAGTATAAAATGATCAGTGACTTCACAAAGCACACCCCAAATGAGTTTTCAACAAAGTTTGTTTTCAATCTTTACTGAAAATTGATGACCTTGAAATTTCTGTTTTTTTTATATACCAGATAAATTATTAAAGGTAATGCACTCGTGACAATTTTCGTTCAATCTACACCCCGTGGAGAATATTCCAGAATTTTTTCAAAATCTTTTGATAATTACTTTTCGAGACAAGGCGGGTGGAAAGCGATTTTTCGCGATTTTTTTGAAATAATACAAAGAAAAGTGCGCGCAAGTATTACATTATATATATATATATATATATATATATATATATATATATATATATATATATATATATATATATATATACAGGGTGTCCCATTATTCCGTGGACATAGAAGTACCACGTATTTTTGGAATGAAAATAAGTCGATTGGACATAATTTACCCCTATACAAAAGTGTTTCGTTTGTCCGTTAGAGGGCATCAAAGTAAAAAAAAAATAAACACATTTTTCAAGATATTTTAAGAACCGATATTCCGATTTGAATGAGATTTAGGGAGCCCATGTTTTTGTTTGTTTGTTTGTTTCTGTTGGGCAGGGCGCATCGACAACTAAGATCATTTAGAGCCCACTAGAGTTAGTTTGGTATAAATAGATTAGACTATGAAGTTGAATTCTTTTAAGTAATTGGTTATGTTTTTTTTTAAGTGGGACAAAAGATTTTATGAGGATGGTGATGTTGGATGGGATGCCGTGGGTGTCTCTCAAGTTTTGATGTTGAATGGATTCGATTAGATGTAACACTGATAACGGGGAGTCACATTTAGGACAGAGTGGAGGGGGATCTCTCTTTAATAGATGTACATGCGTGGAATAGGTGTGTCGCAATGCCAGTCTTCTCATTATTACATTATGTCTTCGGTTCAATTCTGTGGAGTTACGGGGAGGAAATACATTGGTTTTGATGGACCATAATTTGTTGTTGGGATCTTCCAAGTCCCATTTGAGTTGGAAGAGAGAGCTGTGTAGGTGTTTTATGAAGATGTTAAAATCAGAGTAGTGATTCTCTCCCATGTTCATACTGCCCCTTTCTATGGCAAGTTTAGCAAGATAATCCGCTCTGTCGTTATGAGGGTTGCCTATGTGACTGGGCAACCAAAGCAAGGATATGGTACGTTTTTTTCAAGGTGGCCGTGTACATCAGATCCAGAATTTGCCTGATATAGTTGAAATTGAGATTTCTAGAATTGATGGCTTTGAGAGCGCTTAGGGAATCAGAAATTATGAGAGTTGGTTGTTGGATGTTTGCTTGGAGGGAGTATCTGATAGCCTCCTTTATTGCCAACAATTCTGCGGAGCAAATAGAGATATGTTTAGGTAATTTAAACATTTGGACGATATTATTAAAAAAGAAGGCAGCCCCAAAAGCCAAAGCGATTTCTCGCGATTTTTTTAAAATAATACAAAGAAAAGTGCGCGCCAGTATTACATTATATATATATATATATATATATATATATATATATATATATATATATATATATATATATATATATATACAGTCGACACTCTATATAGTGAAAGACCAATATGTTGATCGAAATTTCACTATAGAGAGAGTTTTTCACTATATAAAGAAGAAATCCGTATATATTGCTATGTATGTAAGATAGTCTATGTCTTGAAAAAATTGCACTATAAAGAGTTTTTTCACTATATAGAGTTTTACTATAAACAGTGTCGGCTATATATATATATTATATATATATATATATATATATATATATTATATTGTATATATATATATATATATATATATATATATATATATAAATATATATATAAATATATATATAGATATATATATATATATATATATATATATATATATATATATATATATATATATATATATATATACATATATATATATATATATATATATATATATATATATATATATATATATATATATATATATATATATATATAGGGTGTCCCATTATTCCGTGGACATAGAACTACCACGTATTTTTGGAATGAAAATAAGTCGATTGGACATAATTTACCTCTATACAAAAGTGCTTCGTTAGTCCGTTAGAGGGCATCAAAGTAAAAAAATAAACACATTTTTCAAGATATTTTAAGAACCGATATTCCGATTTGAATGAGATTTAGGGTGCCCATGTTTTGCTAGGCACTCTAATATTTGACTTTCACAAAAAACCCGAAAGGGTTCGAGAAGGGTGAAAACTACCCTCACCCCTACATAAATTCTAGTAGAAATGTTTTGCAACTTTAACGACGACTCTGAATTTTTTTTCATAAAAAGGTCCTTCTATTTACTTCATTTTTTGTCTCTTGTACAAAATTATTCTGGCTAATGATTTACGCAAAAATAAAGAGACTAACAAACATTTTACTTATAATTAAAATTAGTCGGTGAAATTAAACAAGTAAGTATAATATTAATTATTATTACGAGTTTTATTTAACACAGGTAATAGTATTTTTTACAAAAGTTGTTCAATATGACCCCCACGCCTTCGTTCCTGCACATAACAATACGGCGCAAAAAATTGAAACTAACTCTCTCTAAAATATCATTATTATTTAATGTATTCGCAGCATTTTGAATCCTGTCCCCCTGGCGTTGATTATCTGGACCTCGTATACTTTTGTTTTCAACGCTCCCCATATGAAAAAATCGCAAGGATTAAGGTCCGGGGAACGAGGTGGCCATTGAATTGGAGCTTCTTGACCTCTACCAATCCATCTACCACAAAAATTCTCGTTCAGATAATTTCTTACAGCACGCGCAAAGTGGGGTGGATCTCCATCGTGCATAAAAAACATGTCTCTTCTTACATTCAGAGGCAGTTCTTCTAATAATTCAGGTAAAGAATACTGTAGAAAATTTAGATAGCTACCTCCGTTTAGGTTATCAGGCAACTTATATGGGCCAACTAAAAAGTTACCAACAATCCCCATCCAAACGTTAATTTTAAATTCTCGTTGAAAATGTCTTTCTGTAATTGCATGCGGATTTTCTTCGGCGTAAACATGTGTATTATGCAAATTTATCATACCACGACGGGATAAAACATGACTCATCCGTAAACAAAATTTTTTTGTGAAATAGCCTATTAATTGCTCTACATTCTAAAACATTTCGTACAAATTTCAGACGTGAGTGATGATCAATTGGCAACAATTCTTCGACGGGCTGAACGTGAAATGAACGAATGAGTTGTTCATTTAAAATCCAGTTAACAGTGCTTTTTTTAACTCTTTGTTCAAGTTCTAACCTGCAAGTGCTGATACCTGGACTTGCTTCGACTACTTTAAGAACAGCTTCTTCCACTAGAGGTGTTCGGGCTTGCCGCGGTTTTCCAGCATTGACTCTCAAGGGTTGGAATCGTCCAATATTTCGAAGTCGACGTTCTATGCTGGCAAAAGTCTGGCGATTTGGAATTTGTCGATTCGGATATCTCTCTTGATACACTCGAACACTTTTCCTACAATTACCTTCGCAAAAACCAAGTACCAGGAACATATCCGTCTATTCATCAAAAGAGTATTCCATATTCACAGGGAAAACAAGCAACAACAACAACAAATTACACTGGTCAACAAAAAAAAGAAAATTGCTTGTTTCCTGTGATTTTTTTTTTGTTTCTATCTCAAATTGACGCGTATTTTTTAAATATGGCAACAATTTTTCTCTAAACAGCTTTTGTTTTTGAGTTATAGGTAACTACCCTCATTTACTATTTTTACTTAGATTTTCGTTTTTTATTGGACACTAAAATATATTTTGATGTTGTTTTAGATATGGCTTCGTCAAGAAGATGTTGTGTGCTTAATCCCGATTGTTTTTGCTATATTTGTGGTGAATATATATTTACAAAATATCGAAAACGTATATCGGACTTTGTGAAAACTGCGTATCATCAATACTTTAAAATAAAATTGTGTAATCAGGACAAGCCATGGGTTCCTCATATTGTATGCCAGAAATGTGTGGTATGTCTACGGTTATGGTCCAGTGGAAAAAGAGATGCAATAATGTTCGTAACACCCATGATTTGGCGAGAACCTCGAAACCATTATGAGGATTGCTACTTCTGCGTTGTGAAAATAAACGGAAAAAAACCCTGGAAATCGAAGTAAGTGGTCATATTCTAACTTATCTTCTGCTCAACGACCTCAATTAAAATCACAAGAGGTACAACCCAGCACATCTAAATCTTCTGATGATCCAAATCTCTGTGAACCCGAACGAAATACATCAAGTGAAGACTCTGATTCAGATTACAAATGTAGCCTTTCAGAACCTCAACCATTTAATCAGAAAGAACTAAATGACTTAGTAAGAGATCTGAACTTACCAAAAGAAGCTTTTGAAATTTTAGCATCTCGTTTAAAAGAAAAAAATTTGCTTACTCCGGAAACCAACATTACATTTTATCGTACCCGAGAAAAAAATCTGTTACCGTATTTTTCTCAAGAGCAGGATTTAGTTTTTTGTAACGATGTTGGTGGTATTTTGCAGCAGATGGGATTAAAACAGTACCAACCTAGTGATTGGCGTCTTTTCATAGACAGCAGCAAAAGAAGTTTAAAGTGTGTTTTGCTTCATAACGGTAACAAGTACGGATCTATACCTACTGCACATTCGACGACTTTAAAAGAAGAATACGTAAATATTTCTAAGGTATGGAAAAAATTAAGTATCAAGACCACAAATGGGTCATTTGTGTTGATCTGAAAATGGTTAACTTTCTTTTAGGTCAACAAGGGGGGTATACAAAGTTCCCTTGTTTCACGTGTCTCTGGGATAGTCGTGACAAACAACACCATTGGTCACAAAAAGTTTGGCCAGTGCGGGAAGAGCTAAAAGTACAAAAAATGTTATAAACGTGCCTTTAGTTAGCCGAGACCGATCATACTTCCACCACTTCATATTAAACTCGGCATAATGAAACAGTTTGTGAAGGCGCTTGACAAAAGTGGCGAATGTTTTAATTTTCTTTCACGCAAGTTTCCAGGATTAAGTTCAGAAAAATTGAAAGCTGGTATTTTTGATGGGCCACAGATTAGGCAACTCGTGAAGTCGTATCCAAAGCTTGGAATTCATTTGTTTTGGTTATGAGTAGCTTCCTAGGCAAAAAGAAATCTGACGACCATGTCGAGATTGTTGAGTGCATGCTATCGAACTTGCAAGAGCTAGGGTGCAACATGAGCATAAAAATCCACTTCCTGCACTCGCATTTAGACCGATTTCCACAAAATGTGGGTGATTTTTAGTGAGGAGCAGGGTGAAAGATTTCATCAGGATCTTCGGACAATGGAAGAGCGTTATCAGGGGCGGTGGGACTCACATATGATGGCAGACTACTGCTGGAGTTTGCAACGAGATCTACCTAAAGTCGTTCATTCAAGGAAATCTTGGATAAAAGATCATTTGCTAGTGTTCAATAGAAATTTTGTTAACATAATGTATTATTTTTTTTTGTATTTTTTTGGCAAAATAATAAAATTGTATATTTCAAAAGGTAAAGCTGTTAGCAATCTCCCAGTATTTTTTTCATAATCAGGGCCATAGAAACACCCAATAACAGAAAAAAAATAAAGGAAACAAGACTTGTGTTGACCAGTGTTATCAATCAAAAATAAACCCAAACGTTAATTAATTTAAAACTTATGAAGCTTATTGTCAAAAATCATTTGTGACACTGACATAACATTCCACATTTTCGCCTACTAGATTTTAACGGTTGATGTGACAAGAAAATTGTTTTGTAGGTCGGCATCGGAAAAACATTTTTTTTCTCAAGAACTATGCGAAGTGACGTTTTTTAACATGAGACAAAAAATGAAGTAAATAAAAGGACCTTTTTATGAAAAAAAAATTCAGAGTCGTCGTTAAAGTTGCAAAACATTTCTACTAGAATTTATGTAGGGGTGAGGGTAGTTTTCCACTCTTCTCGAACTCTTTCGGTTTTTTTTTGTGAAAGTCAAATATTAGAGCGCCTAGCAAAACATGGGCACCCTAAATCTCATACAAATCGGAATATCGGTTCTTAAAATATCTTAAAAAATGTGTTTATTGTTTTTTAATTTGATGCCCTCTAATGGACAAACGAAGTACTTTTGTATAGAGGTAAATTGTGTCCATCGACTTATTTTCATTCCAAAAATACGTGGTAGTTCTATGACCACGGAATAATGGGACACCCTGTATAAATATATTTTACTCGTGTTTTCACAAGCTTTCATTTGACACCACACTCGATTACCTAGTAAAATTTTTTTCACTTCCGATTTCACCCCCCAAAACTAACCCCTTAAGTCAAAATTTAACTTTCAAAACTACATGGCTCTGATGAGGCCATAAATCTCTATATTATTAACAAATCTCAACTTTCTATAATAAATAGTTTCGGAGAAAATCAGGTGTGACAGACAGACGAACAGACATAGACGGACATACAGACCGACAGACAAGACACCGAAGTCATCTTCCGTACGGAACATTAAAAAGTACTTTAAACGTCAATATTATGCTTTAAAGGAGTAGCCGCTGAATATCAATCATTTATTGTCAGTCAGTCAGGTGAGAAAATGGTTCGATTTTTTTTTTTTTTTGGGAATTTAAATGAGTCGGCAAAGATACGGGTAATACGGGTAAGAAATAAGGGCGGTAGAGGGCTAAAGGCCAGTTTCGTTGTTAAAACCGCATTTGAACTGATTTAAAATGTAGAGTTTATATCAACAGGCTGCCGGATATTGAAGTGTTGCTGTGCCATTAACGTGCGTAGAGGCCTTCATGAAATATTTAGATAAAATAACTGAAGATGTGGGTAATAAAGATAATAAATACAGATTATACAGAAATAAATGGAAGTGAACAAATACGAAGCCGATATGAAGAGTTTAATAACTGTTTTTCAACCGGCTGCCAGATTTCTAGGGGTTGTTGCACAATTGAGGTGCTACAAAAAAAAATCTTTTAGATTTTTGTAGTTTTTTTTTTTAGTAAGGTCAGTATATGCACTGCAGGAAAAACCTAAATGGCCACAAATATGCAGAAGTACCCGATTCATTCAAAGAAGATGAAGTTTTCCATATAGACTACTGTCAAAAACTATTTGCCCACCTAGAAATTTCAATGTAACTGCCAAAATTTAATACCTAACACTGTGCAACATTTTCGAGGTCATCGAATGTAAACTAAATTCTGACTTCAGTTTCTGGAAGTGCCCGCCCAAACTAGCAAAGCCCTATTTGGGTTTTGATAGTTTAGTTCGATTTTTTTTTTGTCATCATCAATTTTTTTGCTCGAGCTTTGGTTTTGCACGGCTATATCTCGTAAATTATTGGGAATTTCTCAATGCAATCTTCAGGCGAAATGTTCTTCACACTAAAATACACAATTTTTGTGAACATGTCGAGGCCAGATTTTCACTCTTTCGGGGTGTTTTTAGTGCAGAAAACCCGAAAAAATGCCATTTTTTCACATTTTCGACCATAACTCACAAACCGTACATATTTTAGCATAACTGTCTGCGACAAAAATGTTCTCTGCGTCAACACGAGTAACTTTGCTGAACATTGCAATAACCTACACTCGATCCTTATAGTTCTTTTGGCAGTTGTAAGGAGTTTCGCCACCAAATAGTACATTTCACACCAAAATTTCAGCTTTCATCAGCAAATATATCTTTTTAGTGTTCCGTACGGAACACTTATAAAATCACTTCGTGTCTGTCTGTCTGTCTGTCACACCCGATTTTCTCCGAAACTATTTGACATAGAAAGTTGAAATTTGGTAATAATATAGGAATTGATGGCCTCATCAGAGCCTTTTCTCTTGTACGGTAAAAGGTAATTTTGGTTCCTTGTTCCAGTAAATTTTTGTCGTTCGCGATTTTTCGCGAATTTTTAAAAATAATACAACCTAGAAGCCAGTACTTCAGAAGCTTTTTTTCGATAAATTGAGATCCCTGGTGAGATCATTTAATTCATTTTGATTGAAGCGTTGAGGAACTGATGACGTCCCCTCATAGTCACTGTTAGTTTCATTAGCATCAGAACTTTTATTAGCATCAGAAGAGCGATCAGAGGGAAAATATTCGTCATCAGAGATATGTGGTAGCTGATGAAATGTTGGAATCGGTATTTCATCTGAGTGCGGGATAGGGCGTATTGCCGAGTCTAAATTGGGATAAGTCCACTTACTGCGGTTATTTCGATTGATTCCATTAGTATTTACTAAACAGAAATAACAATCATTGAAGTGGTTTTTTGGTTCTCTCCAAACCATTGGTACGCCGAATTTTAGACATTTTCTTTTCCCGGTAGTCCACTGCCGTAAATGCTCTGTACAAGTTTTACATACGAGATGCGGGGCCCACGTTTTGTCCTGATCACCAAGCTTAACTCCAAAGTATCCAAGATACGCTCGCTTTACAAAGTCAGTAATAGTTTGTCTGTTTTGTTGAAACATGTATTCTCCGCATATATAGCAAAACACATCAGGTTGATTTACACAACTTCTTCTTGAACTGGAACCTGAACTCATTTTAATTCTGTTCAATAACACAAAAACACTCTTTTCTTAACATAAAATAACACGCCGAATTCGATCTACTCTCATTAGTAAGAACGCACAAACTGACGAGACTTACCCGAGTTAGGTGATTAAAAGGGTCAGTTCAGGTATCTGATAGGCAATGGTTCCACTATTTATAGATTTACCTGGAATTTACTCAATTACAGACTGACAATAAAACCATTGTACCTACATTAATGAATATATAATAATTTTAGAACTCTCATAAATGAATATACTGAATAAAAACCACATTGGTAGATAAGTTGATGTATCTAAAAAAGTAGAGCTGATAGAGAAAAACGGATTGCATGCATAGATTTAGCGTCCCAAATATAGTTAAAATCAGCTCTAAAATCCCAGGCACCAAAACAAAAATATTTTTTGTTGCCCTGTGTAATTTTTCTGGTATTTAAAAAAAACAAAAATTTCAAGGTCATCAGATTTCAGTAAAGATTGGAAACAAACTTTGTTGAAAACTCATTTGGGGTGTGTTTTGTGAAGGCACTGATCATTTATACATTTGTAACAAAATTTTTTATTTTAAAAGCAATCAACGTACGGAACCCTAATTGCGCAAGTTCAACTTGCACGTGACCGGTCATTTTGAGTGTTCCGTACGGAACACTTATAAGATCACTTCGGTGTCTGTCGGTCTGTCTGTCTGTCTGTCACACACCCGATTTTCTCCGAAACTATTTGACATAGAAAGGTGAAATTTGGTAATAATATAGGAATTGATGGCCTCATCAGAGCCATGTAGTTTTGAGAATTAAATTTTGACTTAAGGGGTTAGTTTTTGGGGGGTGAAGTCGGAAGTAAAAAAAAAAATTTTTTTACTAGGTCATCGAGTGTGATGTCAAATGAAAGCTTGTAAAAACACGAGTAAAATATATATATATATATATATATATATATATATATATATATATATATATATATATATATATAATATTATACTTGCGCGCACTTTTCTTTGTATTATTTTTAAAAATTCGCGAAAAATCGCTGTCCCGGGCCTTATCTCGAAAAGTACTTATCAAAAAATTTCGAAAAAAATTCTGGAATATTCTCCACGGGGTGTAGATTGAACGAAAATTATCACGAGTGCATTACCTTTAATAATTTATATGGTACATAAAAAAAAAAACAAAAATTTCAAGGTCATCAGATTTCAGTAAAGATTGGAAACAAACTTTGTTGAAAACTCATTTAGGGTGTGTTTTGTGAAGTCACTGATCATTTTATACCACCGTAACATAAATTTTGACTTAAGGGGTTCGTTTTGAGGGGTGAAATCGGAAGTGGAAAAAAATTTTTTTTACTAGGTCATCGAGTGTGGTGTCAAATGAAAGCTTGTGAAAACACGAGTAAAAAATATATATATAATGTAATACTTGCGCACACTTTTCTTCGTATTACTTTCAAAAAATCGCTGTCCCCTACCTTATCTCGAAAAGTACCGATCAAAAATATTTTGAAAAAATTCTGGAATATTCTCCACGGGGTATAGATTGAACGAAAATTATCACGAGTGCATTACCTTTAATAATTTATTTGGTATATAAAAAAAAGAACAAAATTTCAAGGTCACCAGTTTTCAGTAAAGATTGGAAACAAACTTTGTTGAAAACTTATTTGGGGTGTGTTTTGTGAAGTCACTGATCATTTTATACCATCCTAACAAAAATTTTTATTTTAAAAACAATCAACGTACGGAACCTTAATTGCGCAAGTTCAACTTGCACGTGACCGGTAATTTTTTTTGTATTAAAGTTTATTTCACAAATTTTTATCCATTTTATAGAGCTATTGAAAATTCAAAATTTAAAAGAGTTTTTGAGCAATATCGTTTGAAGAAAAGAGAGCGTAAGGGGTGGGTGTTGATATGTGGTATGATTTTATTCCTATTATGGACATTTACTTTGTCTTTAGTTGAAAAAGTCAAAAAAGAGGGTACTTATTTTAGAACTACATGTGTGTAGGGAAACAACTGGGATCGATTTTTTAATTAGAATTTTTTAAATAACCTCTAAATACATATTAATTAAATAATAATTGACATAAAAATTAAAATAAAACCTCAGTGTCAAAAAAGTATTCAATTTTTTTCGAGCAAATTATAAAACATGATATTTTCCATTGGGCTGCCCTTTACAGACAGTTTTTAATCTGCAACCCCAATAAAAGGAAATTAGTTTCTATTAAAGAGAAGAAGGCTGCAAGATAACGCCATTCGAATTCCATATCCTGGACCTTTTCTGTCATTTTTTATTATAAAATTTAAATAAAGGTTGACTTATCCCGGGATATAATTTTTATTCGAAAAAGGCCGCTCTACGCATTTTGCTTTACGTAATTAGGTTGACAGGACCGGACTTAAAAAAAAAATCAATTTAAAATAAATAGTAAAGTTGACCTTTACGAAATTATGGGCGCTTGCAAATTTCTTAAATATTTTCCTAACAAAGCTACGTTGCTAACTGTGTAAAAATTAACTCTCTTTTGATGTCAATAGCTCGAGAGACATTTAACTTAGATATAGTGTACATATACGGGGTTGTTGATAATTTAAAACGTGAGTAATAAAATATGGTAAAAAAATTTAATGAAAATATATAACAGAATGAAAATGTATGATAAACAGGTGGTTTAAGCACTATCTGTCATCAATTCGCTGGTATTTATTAGTATTGTTTATTCAACTAATCTCTTTTTTAACTCTATACCTCACAAAAAAATTTTTGCCTTGGTTCGCAAACCAGTCTTCGGTAAATTTTATTACTTCTTCATGTGAACGAAATATGTGTTCTTTCAAAAATTGTTTCAGTTTTGGGATTAGATAACACAGGGCAACAGAAAAATATTTTTGTTTTGGTGCCTGGGATTTTAGAGCTGATTTTAACTATATTTGGGACGCTAAATCTATACATGCAATCCGTTTTTCTCTATCAGCTCTACTTTTTTAGATACATCAACTTATCTACCAATGTGGTTTTTATTCAGTATATTCATTTATGAGAGTTCTAAAATTATTATATATTCATTAATGTAGGTACAATGGTTTTTATTGTCAGTCTGTAATTGAGTAAATTCCAGGTAAATCTATAAATAGTGGAACCATTGCCTATCAGGTACCTGAACTGACCCTTTTAATCACCTAACTCGGGTAAGTCTCGTCAGTTTGTGCGTTCTTACTAATGAGAGTAGATCGAATTCGGCGTGTTATTTTATGTTAAGAAAAGAGTGTTTTTGTGTTATTGAACAGAATTAAAATGAGTTCAGGTTCCAGTTCAAGAAGAAGTTGTGTAAATCAACCTGATGTGTTTTGCTATATATGCGGGAGAATACATGTTTCAACAAGACAGACACACTATTACTGAGTTTGTAAAGCGAGCGTATCTTGGATACTTTGGAGTTAAGCTTGGTGATCAGGACAAAACGTGGGCCCCGCATCTCGTATGTAAAACTTATACAGAGCATTTACGGCAGTGGACTACCGGGAAAAGAAAATGTCTAAAATTCGGCGTACCAATGGTTTGGAGAGAACCAAAAAACCACTTCAATGATTGTTATTTCTGTTTAGTAAATACTAATGGAATCAATCGAAATAACAGCAGTAAGTGGACTTATCCCAATTTAGACTCGGCAATACGCCCTATCCCGCACTCAGATGAAATACCGATTCCAACATTTCATCAGCCACCACATATCTCTGATGACGAATATTTTCCCTCTGATCGCTCTTCTGATGCTAATAAAAGTACTGATGCTAATGAAACTAACAGTGACTATGAGGGGACGTCATCAGTTCCTCAACGCTTCAATCAAAATGAATTAAATGATCTCACCAGGGATCTCAATTTATCGAAAAAAGCTTCTGAAGTACTGGCTTCTAGGTTGAACGACAAAAATTTACTGGAACAAGGAATCAAAATTACCTTTTACCGTACAAGAGAAAAAGATCTGCTACCATTCTTTTCTCAAGAAGACAATCTTGTATTTTGTCATGAAATTAGGGGACTCATGAAAGAAATGGGACTTTCTGAATATATTCCAGATGATTGGCGCCTATTTATTGACAGTTCAAAGCGAAGTTTAAAATGTGTCCTTCTACATAATGGGAATAAATATGGTTCAATACCACTAGCTGACTCAACGAAACTGAAAGAAGAATATAATACCATAGCTTTGGTCTTGCAGAAGATAAAGTATTACGAACATCAATGGATGATTTGTGTAGACTTAAAAATGGTAAACTTTCTTCTTAGGCAGCAAAGTGGTTACACGAAATATCCGTGTTTCTTGTGCCTCTGGGATAGTAGGGACAAAACACACCACTGGGTTAGAAAAGATTGGCCTCAGAGAGAAAACATGGACGTTGGGGAAAAGAATGTCATTAACGACGCTTTGGTTGAAAGAGAAAAAATCATACTTCCTCCGTTACATATAAAGTTGGGCTTAATGAAGCAATTTGTAAAGGCTCTTGATAAGAATGGGTCTTGTTTTGCATATAAAGGGGTAAAAATGCATCAGTTGAGCACAGAAAAACTCAAAGCAGGGATATTTGACGGCCCACAAATAAGACAATTAATTAAGGATCCTGCATTCATAAATTCAATGAATCAAGTTGAACGAGAAGCTTGGACATCATTTGTTGCAGTTGTAGAAAATTTTCTAGGCAAACATAAAGCTCAAAACTATGTTGAAATAGTTAACAAGATGCTTAATAGTTTCAAATCCTTAGGGTGCAATATGAGTATTAAAATACACTATTTACACAGCCCGTTTTCCAGAAAATTTAGGAGACATGAGTGAGGAACAAGGTGAAAGATTTCACGAAGATATTAAAGTTATGGAGGACCGCTACCAAGGAAGATGGGACATGCACATGATGGCAGATTACTGCTGGAGTTTAAAAAGGGACTGTTTAAAAAAAAACATTCAAGAATGTGGCGGAAAAGAGGCTTTTCAAGTGTTGAGTGACTATTTCATTTCTTCAATGTTTTTTTTTTATTTGTAAGTACGACATAATATTGTATTTTGTATAACTAAAATAAAAATTTCGTATCTACTTTTGTTTACTACACTTACGGATTTGAGTTACAATAATGTAACTTATATTTCTCTAAAATTGTATATCTTAAAAATTTGAGCTCCTAGGTACAAATGAATACGTTATTTGAATTCAGGACATCAAATTGATATAGAATCAGCTCAAAAAACCTCGACACCAAAACAGCTGTTCCCCTGTGTAATAGTCAGAGGCTGCTAAATTCGGGGAATATGGGGAATATTTAATGAGTTCAAAGCATAATTCATTTATTTTTTACAGAACTACTAGTGGTTTTTGACTAGGCTCATTGACTTGCCAAACAGCACTCCTTTAGATACTTTCTTTCGGATTTTTTCAACAATTTTTTGGGGAAGTTGAGTTAATAATGAAGAACAACATTCATCAATCACTGCATACCCTAAGAAACGAAAGAAAGAACTTTTGCTACTCATTTTTGGAGGAGAAATTTCTTGGGGCAAGCTGAGCCACCATATTTCCACTTCTTCAACTAATGCTTTGTCTCTGGATCATAATGATGGACCTATATTTCATCCATGATTACCATTCGATCTAAAAAGTTAGCTTCAAATCAAATGCAAATCAACTTGGATGACTCTCAATCGTTTTTGGTCGGCGTTCAGACATTTAGGAATTCACTTAGCTAATAATTTTCTCAAATCCAACTCAGAATGGACAATTTGAAAAACACGTTCGTATGGAATTTTCAGTATCTCTGTTATACGTTTTAGTATAATATGTCGGTTCTCCAAAATTATTTATTGCCCACCCTCAATGTGCTCTCGAGTAGACACAGGGATGGGTCTGTCTTAAAATACGCAACCCACCTTTTAATACTGGATATGCAATCTGACTATAGAAAAACGTCGTATAATTTCAAAAAAAAAACCATTGGGTGTGACGTAAATGTATGGATAAAAGTAGAAACTCCGACGAAGGCAATGGGTCTGCTCTATAACATAGATGGATTAAAAACTTTTAGTGGAGTAGGTGTTAGCATATATCCAGAAAAATTCAAGTAGAGCTTTAGTATTCCACTAGGGATAAGGGCAACAATATTCCAGGCAGAAATTCACTCAAAACAAGCATATGTTAATGAGAATATTAATAGGGACTACGGCAACCAATAAATGAATATTCTTTCGGACAGTTAATCTGCTTTAGATTCCTACCAGGTCAATTCCAAGATCATGATGGAGTATAAACCTGACCTGTTAAAATCATTCTCTAAGAACAACAGGGTTGAACTACCAGAAGTTCCAGGATAAAAGGTAAGGAAAAAGTGGACGAATTAGCAAGATTAGGAGATACAAAATAATACAGAGGTCCAGAACCAGCGTTTGATATACCAAAACAGGTGGTAAAAATCACAATCAACACATGGTCATATCAATAACATCTATATCGTTGACTCGCGACATCTGGCCAAAGACACGCGACGGACGTAACTGACCACAACACACAACTAACATTTTTAGTTTAATGGGGGCCCAGACCACACTTGTGGTGGAATCACTAGTCACCTGAGGAAACGTTTACAGAAAATGGGAATCTACAATGGTCTGCTGAACAATATCGCTCCACAAGTCAAACCATCAATGTAATTGAATCCCTTCTTGCTTTTCTCTCTAATTTCTATAAATGAAAGGGCAGGGAATCTCTCGAAATTTATTACTAACCTGACAACAACAATAGAAACTCGGGTTACTGTCGGCATTTCATGAAAAAAAAAAACGAATTATTGAACTGTTATCGGCCATTGAAACCGGTTAGAAGTAAATACTTGGTTTGTGTTTCTTCGAGCTGATTCGATATTCTAAGCTTAATGCGCTGAAGATGCCTTTTACAATCGTAGGCGAAACGCCAGAAATGTACTCCAAATTGACACGGTTTAATACCAAAACCTACGATTTCTTCTATAATATAAATAAAATGCAACGTCTCTCCGTCTGTCTGTCTGTCCGTTAGTGCGCTTTTCACTCGAGAACCACTTATCCGATTTACGTGTTTTTTTTTTAAAACATACATATGTTCTCTGGCCAGCTTATAGGCTATATTTTATTACGTTAGGTAAAATAAGCAGTGACGATAATAGTGAATCAAGTCGGAAATAGTTTGCCGCTAGCGCTTTCTCTTGCAATACACTGCCTAAAGCAGGGGTGCTCAAACTTGAACTGCTGGCGATCTACCTCAATATTGTTGGACTACGATCGATCGACTCTGAGAGGCTGCAAGTAAGTGTGATGCAGGATTGTCGTCTAGGTAGGGTGTATTGTGGCAAAGATATTAGTTTTCCGCACAATATGCATTTTTTTTAGTCAAGGTAAGTGTAGGTCTGCTCTAAAATGTCAATGAAAAAAACTCATAATTATTCAAAATTGCGAGTTTATTGGTTCTTACAAAACAAACGAGTTCTAGTGTCTAAACTTAACTAAAGAGTGACTTTGGATGTTGAAGCGTGGCACTGCATGTCCTCAGCATACTTTTCATAAGATGGTACGTAATTACCGAGTGCTAATGGCAAGCATGATGACATATGTTCGTCAGTTAGTCGATTGCGATATTTTGACTTAATTATCTTCATTTCAGAAAATGCAGACTCGCACAAGTAAGTTGACCCAAACATTGCCGTCAGTTGAAGGGCGATTTGCCTTAGATTCGGATATTTATCTTCAGATATAAAACACCAGAATTGTGTATCAGATGCTGTGGCTTTGAGATGTAGATCTGATATAATCTGCACTAACTCATTTTCAACAGAACATGAGTCCATGTTAAACTGACTTGCTATTTCAGTAGCTAATTCCCCAATGTTTTTACACGAAAAAGGATAACTCACAAATGATGCGATATTTGACAATTTACTGAAATCATAAAAACATATTTCGAATTGGCCCAAAATATTTGATAATTCTGCCTCATAAATATCATAATTCAACTGAGGAATCCCTGCTTTCAAAGACGGAAAATTTTTCAGATCCTTTCTTTTCAGTTGATCTATCATAAGTTGCAATTTACTTTTGAATGCGTTTATTGCGCTAATCATCTCAATAATAGTTTTTCCTTTACCTTGAAGCTCCAAATTAATGGTGTTTAAATGCATTGTGATGTCTGTCAAAAATGCCAAATCAGTCAGCCATTTTCCGTTTTTCAGCAACTGAGTGTCATCACCTCTCTCGTCCAGAAAAGCTGTTATTTCGGGCAATACCTCTTGAAACCTTTCTAGGAATTTTCCGCGACTCAACCACCTGACGTCCGTGTGAAGAACTAAATCAGTGTGTTCAGCTGACTCACTATCTTCCAACGGTAATTTAAAGATCCGTCGTTGCAAGCTACGTGCACGGATAGAATTCACAATTTTTATTGCAATGCCCATAATCTCCTCCATGTTTAGAACTTTTGAACACAAAACTTGTTGATGTATAATGCAATGGAAGGAGAAAAATGAAGGGAAATCATCATTAGCTCGACACAATGCCACAAAACCGTTTTTGTTTCCAGTCATTGCTGGTGCTCCATCGGTTGTAATGCACACTAGTTTATATATTGGTAGCTTGTAGTTTGTTACAAAATTGAAGAAAACGTCATATATATCTTCGCCACGGGTCTTTCCTTTCAGAGGAATCATTGTCAAAAACTCTTCCTTAGCCGACATGTCATTGAATACTATTCGAATAAAAATACACAGCTGGGCAGTGTCTGTCATATCAGTGCATTCGTCGAACTGTAAAGAAAAGTAAGTACATTCCATGATATCATGTTTTAGTTTATCTGCCATGTCTTAACTCATGACTTCAACACGCCTTGTGACAGTCGGACGAGATAACTGAAGTTCTCTAATAGCAGAGATAATCTTTGTTTTATTTTTAAAATCTCCAAATAAAGTCACAGTCACAATCAATCCATCATCAAATGGTTTCTTGTGTTTCGCCAATATATGAGATATTTTAAATGACGCGATCGTTGCAGCTTTTGATTGTTTGGCTGGTCTTGTGAACATGGTTTGTTCTTTTTTCAAACAAGTTATCAAATCACGTACTTTTCGTTTTCTTAATTCACTCTGTGACGGAAAATCCTTTTCATAGTTTTTATGAACCGTTTTATGATGCCACTCTGAGTTCCCACGCTTAAGTATTGCAACTGACGCACGGCAAATGAGACAAATGCAATTATCCCTTACCATACAAAATTCTTCCTTGCAATCGTTATTAAAGTGATAAGTTTTACTTTTCTTCGCCGCACTCATTTTGGACTATTTATTAATAAACTTTGTATCGATGTATCGCCTTCAAGTTACAACTCAGACTGAATCCTATTCCTGCAGGCGCAACATTTATATCGGCGCGAACGAAGTCTCGAATGTTAGGCGGGAATCAAAAACGCGGCTTTTCTTTGACAAGTACCGCGCGTTCCTTTGATAAAGCCGCCTTTTGCCGCTAGCAGAGGGTTATTACGATAAAAGAAAGTGATGAGGGGGTTATTCTGGCCTAATTGTGGATCGAATAAATTTTAGTAGTTTATTCATTACATTTTGTTTTAGTTACCTAAAACAAAATCTGTGAATAGTTCTATATCGGAATTTTTTTTCTCGAGATCGACTCAAAAAGCACTCGCGATCGACTTGTCGATCGCGATCGACCGTTTGAGCACTCCTAGCCTAAAGCATTAAATATGGAACAATATCATGTAGCAAAGAATATAATATATATTATAAAATGCAAGGTTTCTCTGTCTATCTGTTAGTGCGCTTATCACTCGAGAACCTCTCCGATTTACATGTTTTTCCTTTTAATTCATACATTTGTTCTCTGGCCAGGTTATCTATAATTGTCTATAATATATATAAAATGGAACGTCACTCTGTCTGTCTGTCTGTTTGTCCGTTAGTGCGCTTATCACTTTAGAACCACTTATCCGATTTATGTTTTTTTTTTTTTTAAATTCATAGATTTGTTCTCTGGCCAGGTTATCTATAATCTTCTATAATATGTATAAAATGCAACGTCTCTTTGTCTGTCTGTCTGTCTGTTTGTCCGTTAATGCGCCTATCACTCGAGAACCACTTATCCGATTTACGTGCTTTTTTTTTTTAAACATACATATGTTCCCTAGCCAGGTTAGATGATGTATTTTATTACTTTAGGTAACATAAGGAATAAGCTGTGACGATAATAGTGAATCAAGCCGAACTCTTGCAATACCTAACCTAAACCATTAAATATGGAACAATATTATGTAGCAAAGAATATAATATATATAAAATGCAATATCTCTCTGTCTGTCTGTCTGTCTTTTCGTCAGTGTGCTTATCACTCGAGAAACACTTACTCGATTAACGTGTTTTTTTTTATTCATGCATATGTTCTCTTTCCAGATTATATAATAATAATAATATAATATATAAAAAAAAGCCTTCGACTCCATACCCCACAGCTGGTTAATCAGAGCCCTAGAATTCTATAAAATCAACCAGCACCTCAGGCAATTTCTAGCGCAAATTATGAAAACATGGAAAACTAAAATACTCCTAGAAACACAAACCGAACGCATCCAAACAGAAGAGCTGTACATCAGACGGCGTATATTTCAGGGAGACTCGCTCAGCCTCTGTCTCAATCCACTCTCAAATATACTAAACAGAACAGAGCATGGCTTCAATATCAGACACCAAAAAGTGAATCAACATAAAATAAACCACCTCCTATATATGGATGACATAAAACTCTACGCTGCCACAAAAACACAGCTGAAAGAACTCCTCAAAATCACAGAAATATTCACCTTAGATGTCAATATGGAATTTGGTATAAGTAAATGCAAAGTGCTCCACATCAACAAAGGCCAATGGAAGTACCACCATGAGACAGAAACCATCAACAATGAAACACTCGATAACATGGTCGACAAAGAAACATACAAATATCTAGGCTTCCAACAAAGCACTAAACTCAACCACACTCACATCAAAACAGAGCTCAGAACTGAATTCAAAAACAGACTGATGAAACTTTTACAAACAAAACTCAACTCTAAGAATCTCACTAAAGCCATCAACACGTTCGCTATACCTATACTCACATATTCATTTGGTATCGTCAAATGGTCACAAACAGACATAGAAAATATTCACATCCTTATACGATCTCAATTCACCAAATACAGGAAATTACACCCCAACGCATGCAAAGAAAGACTTACCATCGGAAGGAAGGCAGGAGGAAGAGGAATTATAGACATCAGATCATTACACACAAAACAAATACAAGCACTTAGGAAATTCTTTCACACCAAGCAAACCAGCCTCCACACAGCAACAGTCAAAGCAGACAAAAACTATACCCTACTCGACTTATTCCGGGTAGACCACCCAGCAGATACACACAGTCACATCCAATTACAACAGGAAAAGATGAAAATGTGGTCAGAAAAAAACACTCCACGGAAAACACAGATACCACATAGAACAAGACCACGTAAATAAAAAACAATCATACACCTGGTTACGGGATGGGCAGCTATTCCCGGAAACAGAAGGCTTCTTATTTGCCATCCAGGATAAAGTCATATTAACCAGAAACTACCAAAAGCATATCATCAAAGACCCAACTATTACAAAGACAGATTCAGAAAATGCCACCAGCAGAAAGAAACGATCGAACACATAACAAGCGGATGTAAAATATTAGCTGGAACGGAATACACAGACATGACTCAGCGGCAAAAGTAGTTCACCAAGCACTAACCACAACATACAAGCTCATAGAAAACACAGATCCCTACTACAAATACACACCAACATCCGTACTTGAAAATAAAGATTACAAACTCTACTGGGACATCAGTATCCATACAGATAAAACAGTCTCCGCCAATAGACCCGATATTACTTTTCAGTGCAAAAAAGAAAAAGTCACCTATCTAATTGACATAGCTGTCCTCAACGATACAAACATCCAAAGGAAATACACAGAAAAAATTTCCAAATACACAGACCTTGCAACGGAAATAAAAAGGCTATGGAAAAAAACAAGAAAAAGTCATCATTGTCCCCCTCATTATATCAGCCACAGGCCTTACACCAACAACATTTACACCACACTTAGTACAATTAGGACTCAACACAAACATACACAAAAACATTCAGAAGTCAGTGATTTTGAAAACATGTAACATTGTCAGGTCATTCCTTAATACACAATGGTAATGCGTTTGTGCTGACTTGGTTTGCGCCCGTCAGCCAAACATGGAACCACATTGACCAAATGTGAGAAAGAAAAACAAAAATAATAATAATAATATATAATATATAAATAAAATGCAGCGTCTCTCTGTCTGTCTGTTAGTGCGCTTATCATTCGAGAACCACTTATCCGATTTACCTGTGTTTTTTTAGATTTATACATATGTTCTCTAGCCAAGTTATAGGATACGTTAGGTAATATAAGAAATAAGCAGTGACGCTAATAGTGCATCAAATCGGAAATAAGTTTGCCGCTAGCGCACTCTCTTAAAATACACTGCCTAAACCGTTATATATGGAACAACAGCATGTAACAAAGAATACAATATATATAAAATACAACGTCTTTCTGTCTGTCTGTCCGTTAGGGAGCTTATCACACGAGAACTTCTTATCCGATTCACGTGTATGTTTTTTAATTCTCAACTTAATATTTATAAAAAAAAACTATAATATTTTTAAAACGCAATGTCTCTCTGTCTGTCCGTTAGTGCGCTTAGCACTCAAGAACCACTTATCCGATTTACGTGTTTTTTTATGAAATACATATGTTTTCTGGCCAGGTTATAGGATATATTTTATTTCCTTAGGTAACATAAGGAATAAGCAGTGACGATAATAGTGAATCAAGTCCACGCGAGCGGAGCCGCGTTCACGGCTAGCATCTATTATAAGTAAAAATCGTAAGAACCACTTAACCCTTAAGTATAATGTGCTATTTGGTATAGATCACACATTTTTATTGTATTCGTTGAAGACGCAGTTCTGTAAAGACAAAAAAGCTAATTTTTAAATCCGATCCTGTTTATGGTTCACCCCCCTTGTTTGAAAAAGCGTAACAGAGCAACCCTTTTTCACGTATCTCTTTGCTTTCCCGGCTTTTCCGCCCCTTTTTACCCCTTTCTAACCAACTTTTATTTAAATATCGATTATAAACCGTACATTTTAATGAAAAATCTGTACGCAACGAAGGGCGGGATTTGGCTATACAGAAAAATCCCGGTCCTGATTTAAATGAATTATTTTTAATCCCTAGCGAGTTTGAATAAAGTATTACTATGTGTGTGGTTTTAAGCTTTAAAAATAAATTTTACGTTGAAATATTGTCACAGGGAGTTAATTTGTTATTTTGGTGTCATTTTAGTAGTATTACATCGCTACTCTGCAAAAACTAACATTTAAATATTTGTCAAATTTTTCAGTATTTTTTCAGAATCTTCAATAGAAGTTTTGGCTGGACACAAGCTCGTATACTTTCTATAGGTGTCAGATAGTTATCAATTATTTTTCCATAATACCGTTTATATTAATACACCCAGTTGGGGTTGAGTTGTTTCATTCTATTCAAAGAAAAAAAATAGCGTCTCAAAAAACAACCCTATGGCTACTTTCAAGTCATTATCTCAGGAATGTTTAAACTAAAAGAAATCTCAGGACCCTAAATCAGGGCTAAACGGTAGGTGTTATAACTTGCTGAACCCCGGTTTTCGGTAATGGTATCAACTGTGGGACCTTTGTGATCCCTGCAGAGTGCAACAGCAAAGTTTTAGTTCTTTATGAATTCAGATGGTTTTCTTTAATGATCTACTTCACATTTTGGACTGTTCTGTCGTAAACATCATTATTAACTATGTAATATTTATGTATATATATATATATATATATATATATATATATATATATATATATATACATATATATATACATATATATATATATATATATATATATATATATATATATATATATATATATATAGATATATATATATATATATATATATATATATATATATATATATATATATATATATATATATATATATATATATACGAGGCTGGTTTGAAAAGTCCGTGCAAAATCCGAGAGATGGCACCACCGGCGCGTATCGAGGTCATGTTTAGTTAGTAGCATCTCTTGAATGAACGCACACCAAGTTTCAGCTATATTGGTCTATTTCTTTGTGTTTGGCATCTGTGTGAATCAAGGAAGTAGAGTGATTTTCAAGAAATGGACGAAAAAGAATTTCGTGTGGTGATTAAACATTACTTTATGAAAGGCAAAACGCCTCAGGAGACTAAAGAGAAGCTTGATAAACATTATGGTGACTCTGCACCTTTGATTAGAACAGTTTATAAGTGGTTTCAAAATTTTCGGACTGGCCATATGGGCACAAGTGACGCTGAACCTTCTGGACGGCCTGTGGAGGTTACAACTCCAGAAATCATTGATCAAATCCATGATATGGTGATGGATGACAGAAGAGTTAAGGTGCGTGAGATTGCTAGTACTGTGGGCATCTCGACTGAACGGGTACATAATATTTTGCATAAACATTTGGACATGAGAAAGCTATCCGCAAGATGGGTGCCGCGATTGCTCATGCTTGACCAAAAACGGAATCGTGTGAAGTGTTGCAAGGATGGTTTGCAGCTGTTCCAGAAGAATTCGGAGGAGTTTAAGCGTCGTTTCGTCACTGTGGATGAAACATGGATACATTACTATACTCCTGAGATCAAACAACAATCTAAACAATGGGTTACCAAGGGGGAATCTGCACCAAAAAAGGCGAAGACCGTTCCTTCGGCCGGAAAGGTTATGGCGACAGTCTTTTGGGATTCGCAAGGGATAATCCTCATCGACTATCTGGAAAAGGGTAAAACTATTATAGGTGAATATTATTCATCGTTATTGGACCGTTTGAAAACCGAGCTGCAAGAAAAAACGCCCGCGATTGGCCCACAAGAAAGTCCTTTTCCATCACGACAACGCACCAGCACACACCTCAGCAGTTGTGGTCGCAAAATTAATGGAAATAGGATTCCAACTCGTTTCACATCCCCCCTATTCTCCAGACTTGGCTCCCTCAGGCTACTATTTGTTCCCCAATTTGAAGAAATGGCTGGCGGGACAAAGATTTTATTCAAACGAGGAGGTGATTGCAGACGCTAATAGATATTTTGCAGACTTGGACAAATCCTATTATTCGGAAGGGATCAACAAACTAGAACATCGTTGGACGAAGTGTATAAGCCTAAAAGGAGACTATGTCGAAAAATAAAAAAGGTTTACCCCAAACACATAAGTAGTTTTTTATTTTTGCACGGACTTTTCAAACCAGCCTCGTATATATATATATATATATATATATATATATATATATATATATATATATATACATATATATATATATATATATATATATATATATATATATATATATATATATATATATATATATATATATATATATAGCAGTATTATGTTCTTGGGGTAAGCGGTCTTTGGAAAAGAACTAAAAAGTTTTGGACCCCTACGCCAAGCTTTCGAAAATATATCATTTTTTATATCATATATCATTTTCTTCATCAGGGCTACAATTACAATAGATTATCAGTATTTTTGAGATTAAAAGTAAAGAACCTTATTTTATATATATCATTAAAGTACTTACTGCTAAGTGGTGTGTTCAAAAATTGTTGTGTTACACTTATTCATTAGAAAAAACAGAAAAAAACATGAGAAAAACTCGACATACTCATCTCTGGGAAATATAATAAATTTTTACTTCATTTTGTTAGAATAGTACGAAGAATTGTGTGGTTGTAAAATGATTTTAATTTATAAAGGATTTTTTTGTTATGTTTCCTTGTCATTTTGCTAAGGGCAGTGTGTTTCTATCCCTTAGTTAAGTTGTGGTTAATTTATATTTGAAAGTAGAATGACGTTGACATTTTGTTTGATCGTTTTAAAGTTGAAAACTTAGTGAAAATCAGTGGAATTATTATCACAGAGATATGTCAGATATGTTGTAAAAGTTTTCATTTTGACTGCTTATTTGTAATAGATTGGAGAAAATTAAACTCAGATCTTCAATGTCAGTTTTTTTATTGATCGAGTTCGGTTCCAGGTGGATTTCCACCATCTTCCTAAAGATTCTCCTGCCGAGATTTCTCTCTTTACATAGGATTTTGGTTTCAGCAAAATTAAATTCATGTGAAAATTGGCTACTATGCTGGGCAAGCACACAAGAGTTTTTCTTTAATCTGCAATCACTTTTGTGGGAAATGATTCTGTCTTTTAGGGATGCTGTAAACTTCTGAAACTTTTGTGATTTCATCTTTGTCTTTTAGACAAATAAAAATATTGTTTATAGTTTTTTTTTGTGTTTAAAAGCACATTGAGATTGTTGTTTTTGTAAACAACAAACTTACACCGGATATTAGTGCTTTCCTCTCTGAAAACCGAAACAAATGTTATTATACATAAAAGAAATCTACAGAAAAATAACTAAACTTTTCAAGCAATTACCTAATTCAAAAATTGCTTTTAAACACAAAAAAACTATCAACAATATTTTTACTTGTCTATAAGACAAAGATGAAATCACAAAAGTTTCAGAAGTAGTTTACAGCATCCCTTGCTCTCAATGTATTGATTCTGTATCTGGGGGTTTTTAGGTTCGCTGATAATGAATCTGAAGTCTTTTTCCATTTCAATTGGGTTACATAATTAGGGTATTTGGCCACCATATTCGATACGCCATCTTGAGTTTGAGAGTTTGGATATTGTGGAATTGATTCCTACACAATTAGTCAATAAAGTCTCCAAATCACTAGATTGCAGTACGTGTTAAGGGTGTTCGGCCGCCATATTGTATCCGCCATTTTTGATTTTGGTATTCTGGAATAAAATCGATCACGGAATACCCCTGAGTCCTTCAATCATAGATTCCCAAAACAATACAACGAATTTGGAATGACTTGGAGAGAGAACGATAATTTTTCTGACACTTCAGTTTAAGCCGCCATATTGAGTCTGTTATTGTGAATTTCAAGAAGTGCCACACGGCAATCGCAAGTAGAGGCTACAAGCGTTCCTTTGCTCCCCCGGTTGATTTTTTTGGATCAAACCAATTTTGGAGAGCATGGAGTCTTCCGTCCAAAAGAATGCCCCATATATATGTATATATATATATATATATATATATATATATATATATATATATATATATATATATATATATATATACGAGGCTGGTTTGAAAAGTCCGTGCAAAGTCCGAGAGATGGCACCACCGGCGCGTATCGAGGTCATGTTTAGTTAGTAGCATCTCTTGAATGAACGCACACCAAGTTTCAGCCATATTGGTCTATTTCTTTGTGTTTGTCATTCGTGTGAATCAAGGAAGTCGAGTGATATTCAAGAAATGGACGAAAAAGAATTTCGTGTGGTGATTAAACATTACTTTATGAAAGGCAAAACGCCTCAGGAGACTAAAGAGAAGCTTGATAAACATTATGGTGACTCTGCACCTTCGATTAGAACAGTTTATAAGTGGTTTCAAAATTTTCCGACTGGCCATATGGGCACAAGTGACGCTGAACGTTCTGGACGGCCTGTGGAGGTTACAACTCCAGAAATCATTGATCAAATCCATGATATGGTGATGGATGACAGAAGAGTTAAGGTGCGTGAGATTGCTAGTGCTGTGGGCATCTCGACTGAACGGGTACATAATATTTTGCATAAACATTTGGACATGAGAAAGCTATCCGCAAGATGGGTGCCGCGATTGCTCACGCTTGACCAAAAACGGAATCGTGTGAAGTGTTGCAAGGATGGTTTGCAGCTGGTCCAGAAGAATCCGGAGGACTTTAAGCGTCGTTTCGTCACTGTGGATGAAACATGGATACATTACTATACTCCTGAGACCAAACAACAATCTAAACAATGGGTTACCAAGGGGGAATCTGCACCAAAAAAGGCGAAGACCGTTCCTTCGGTCGAAAAGGTTATGGCGACTGTCTTTTGGGATTCGCAAGGGATAATCCTGATCGACTATCTGGAAAAGGGTAAAACTATTACAGGTGAATATTATTCATCGTTATTGGACCGTTTGAAAACCGAGCTGCAAGAAAAACGCCCGCGATTGGCCCACAAGAAAGTCCTTTTCCATCACGACAACGCACCAGCACACACCTCAGTAGTTGTGGTCGCAAAATTAATGGAAATAGGATTCCAACTCGTTTCACATCCCCCCTATTCTCCAGACTTGGCTCCCTCGGACTACTATTTGTTCCCCAATTTGAAGAAATGGCTGGCGGGACAAAGATTTTATTCAAACGAGGAGGTGATTGCAGACACTAATGCATATTTTGCAGACTTGGACAAATCCTATTATTCGGAAGGGATCAACAAACTAGAACATCGTTGGACGAAGTGTATAAGCCTAAAAGGAGACTATGTCGAAAAATAAAAAAGGTTTACCCCAAATACATAAGTAGTTTTTATTTTTGCAAGGATTTTTCAAACCAGCCTCGTATATATATATATATATATATATATATATATATATATATATATATATATATATATATATATATATTATATTTATATATGAAACCGAGGTCCTCTGCAAAGACCGTAATTATGCCAAACTACAAATCAAAGAGACGATTGAAATAAAAAAAGATGAAAACACTGTGAATGATAGGACTGACATAAAAGGAATCAGTCATATCTACATAAATTTAATTAAAAAATAAACATGGAGGCATGCATATCCTCTTAATAATACAAAATGGTATATATACTTAACATCAATAACAGTTTTTTTGGTTAACGACACCCGTTATAGATAATAAAATTTAAAAAAATCAATAAAAAATATGAGACACTATATGTTGATAAGAAATATAGAATTTTAAATTCACAAACACACAAATAGTTGACTTTCAAGGTATGTACTCTTGATTAATTTATTTTATATTGTTGTTATAGTGTGAGTATTTTAAATGAGTGTGCGTAAAAGGTTATATGTTTTGAAACCTGTAATTTGACCTAAAAGATTTTAACCTTGTATTTTCTAATTTTAGAATGAATAATAAAAATAAAAACATTTTGAAAATGCCTAAAAAAATAAGGCGAAACGTCAAATAAACTAGTTTGTATTTTCCAAAAGAACCTAAGTACCTTAGAAAAACCAATCAAGTTTATATATATATACATATATATATATATATATATATATATATATATATATATATATATATATATATACAGTAGAACCCCGATTAACCGAGTCGCGATTATCCGAGCTCCGGATTAACCGAGCCAATCTAAGAATCTGATTATCCAAGGTACGCTCGTCTATGCTGTGTATTAACCGAGCTTCTAAAATATGTATGTACATATTTCCATTTAAAATCGTCGGGGCCTTCGCGGAATCCTCCTGGTCCCTATTTATGTTTTTGGACTCTTTCAGCATGAACATTTGCGTGAATGCAGTGCGTTATAGCGATTACTACGGAGAAGTACCAGTATACTCATATAATTTATTTGGTTGGAGTTCTGGTAGTTAAGTGTAATTAATACGAACTGCTTTGTTTGAATTTTTGTTTGTCGTATTATAATGGAGCTAAACAAGCGTAAAAGAATCGTCGTTCCTATTGAAGAAAAATTAAAAGCCATCAGAAGAATTGAATCAGGAGAGACAATTAAAGTTGTTGCACGAGATTATGGACTAGGTGAGGTAACAGTTGGAGATTGGAAAAGAAACCGCACAAAAATAGAAGAGTGGTGTATAAATCAAGCCTCCTCGTCCTCAAGAAGAAAATCAATGAAAACCGGCGACTATGAAAAAGTTAACGAAGCTTTATTCATGTGGTTTAACCAACAGAGATCAAAAGGGTGTGCCTCTGTCAGGTCCAATTTTACAACAGAAAGCAATAATGATTAGTAGGCAATTCCCAGAGATAGATCAGTTTACCGCCAGTTCTGGATGGCTTGACCGCTGGAAAAAAAGGTACGGTGTACGACAACTGACTGTATGTGGTGAAAAACTTTCTGCTGATGTGTCATCAATTGAGAAGTTTAAGCAGAACTTTAAAAAGCAAATCGAAGATTGTGGATACACATGTGATCAAATTTACAACTGTGACGAAACTGGTCTAAATTATAAAATGCTTCCATCAAAAACATTGGCATCTCGAAAGGAAAAATCAGCTCCTAGGCACAAACGAAGTAAGGAAAGATTAACTATAATGATATGTTCCAATGCATCTAGCAAGCACAAAATCCCACTGATGGTGACTAGCAAGTCTGCACGTCCAAGAGCTTTAAAAGACATCTCACCCAAAGCCCTGCCAGTCTATTACAAAAGTCAGAAGAGAGCATGGATGGATGCGACCTTATTTACTAACTGGTTTGAAGAAGAGTTCGTGCCATCTGTGACTAAATTTTTGAACAGAAACCGTCTTCCTATTAAAGCAATTTTGTTAATGGATAATGCCCCCTCTCACCCTGGAGAAGGACTTCATGTGGCGAAATTGTTGAAAAAATTTTTACCTCCAAATGTAACCAGCATAATGCAACCAAAGGATCAAGGCATCCTCGAAAACATTAAAAAAATTTATAGGCGTTTATATCTTGAACATCTGTTAGAATACCCAGAAAAGGAGGATATTATCAATGGGATGAGAAAGCTTACACTGAAAAATGTTATTTACTGGGTAAGTCAAGCTTGGGATTCTGTGCGGACTACCAATAGTCAAAAATCTTGGTCAAAAGTTATTGATTTTATGGACTATAATGACAGTGAAGATGACACTCCATTAAATAAATTAGCTTTGAAATTGAGAAGCCATGGAGAAATGTCCTGTTCAAATTTTGACAGCGAGATAGAAGAAAAAGAAAAAAGTTCATTTGAATTATTGAAAAAATTAAAAAGTTGCGAAAATGTGACAAGAGAAGATCTTGTTGAATGGATTACAGCAGATGATTTAGAAGAAGAAATGAGTATTGAAAAAACAACGAATGCCTTTCAGGAAACCGAAAAATCAGATGACGATGACGAAGTGGCGGTGGATGAACAGTCTCCCACTAAGATTTCTTATCAAGAAGGTTTGGCTTCTTTGGAAAAAGCTTTGAGGTATATCGAACAACAACCAGAGGCAACCCCAGCGGATTTGCTTCTTCTTAATAGATGGAGAAACATTGCAGCGAGAAAAAGAAAATGCAATATGAAACAGAAGCGCATAGATACCTATTTCACTGTTTTATAATGTATGTACCTATTTATATGTTAAAAACGTTAATACATCGGTTTTAAAGTATTGGTGTTTATTTTTTGAATGAATAAAAAACAAATCCGGATTATTCGAGTTTTCAGTTATCCCGAGGAGGGTGCCCCCCACGTTACCTCGGATAACGGGGTTCTACTGTGTATATATATATATATATATATATATATATATATATATATATATATATATATATATATATTTTCAAGTGTTCTTGCTGCTGCTGCTACTAGATACTGTGATCTTGTTGCTGCTGCCGCTCGAAGGTTCAAAAAAAGTTGGAAAATCTTTATGCCCAATACTACAAAAAATGCTCTACAAGAAACTATAGAAATTATATCAAGTCATTAAAAAGGTAAATACCTTAATAAACACACAACCAATAACAAAAATAATACGATATACCTAAGCCTCCCCTACAAACCTCAAATAATACACACATATCTTGCATCTCTACTGCTATCGTGATGGTGTTGCGATTGTCTCTTTACCTAGGTTAGCTGATCGGCCTAAATATGGAGGGTGACGTGGCACGTCCTTGTTTGGTGATTAACATACTGCTTGTGAATTATTCTCGGATGCAAGGGCAAAACTTACTTGATAATCTTTGTCCCATAAGCCACTATATATTTCTGCGTATTTTTCACG